>JAVJIF010021461.1:0-70426 GCA_038442645.1 Agave tequilana
CACAGATCCTCACCAGCAACAAGAGAAAAGGCCTGATACCTGTTCCCACGCCTCGAGGGGAAATCATGTGGGTTCACCCTGACCTTGTTGACGCCCAGCAATGGACTACTGTAACTAACAAGAAGTCCAAGGGTAAGGCAAAGGCGTCATCCTGCAATGTGGTGTGTGCCTCTTCTCGAGAAGCAGATACCGATATTCCTTCGCTAACCGACTCGGAAGAGGAGACAATAGTTCTGGCCGCAGAACCCGTCGGCTGGTGGCGGAAACCCGCTCAGGACAGCCCTACTTGAAGCAGTATGGCGAAACGACGGCAGCCCCTCCACAACCAGCTGCAGAGCCAACCAAGCCCTCCACAAAACAACCAAGGAGAAACAGAAAGAACTTCGATTTTCTCGAGTTCTTTCGAAGGACGTAGCGGAAGGATCCACAGCACCTTATCGCTTTGATGTCCTGGCTCAACTAGCCAACATCCCGGCGCGGATTACGCTTTATGAGCTTCTTAGACTATCAAGTCGACCAGAGAAGTTCTACAAGAAGCTCTGGCTAATGCTGAGGTCTTTATGACCCAGCTACCGAAGGAGGAAATGTGGAGGATTGCCTCCACGCCTCCCAAATATTCCCTGCATTACCTTCACGGCAGAAGACATACAAGGCAAGGGAAGCATGATCGACCCCTTTACTTCGTAGGGTATATTGGATCATCTGAGGTGAATCGCATCCAGGTAGATCCCGGGTCTGCGTTGAGCATCATGCCTCGCAGGGTCATGCAACATCTCGGGATTCCTACTCACCGTTTGAGCCCTACCCAGACAACTATCTATGGGTTCAATGCCAACAGGACCCGTCCGATGGGGAAGATCAAGCTCAAATGCCAGATTGGAAGTTTAAAGTCGTAAGTGACATGCTACGTCATTGATGCCGACACTTCCTACAACCTATTGCTGGGACGACCGTGGATTCACCGCAACTCCATCGTTCCCTCCACTCTCCATCAAGTCATGAAATACATTGACGAGGGTGGAAAGGTGCAGACGTTGATTGCCGAAAGGCATCCATTCAAAGGAGTCGAGAATTATTTCACAGACTCCTTACTGTACCAAGATCCCGTGGAGACGGATGAAGTCCGCAACCGGAGGAACCAGACTCTGGCAATGAAGCCGACACCGACTGGAGGAAGATGAGTGTGTGGGGAGCTAGATCCACCTGTAACAAGCAATGATAAGCTCGATGTTAATAATACCACCGATGATGTAGGCGGTTGGTACATTAGTGAAGAATTAGATTTAGCGTATTTTTCTGTGTTTGCTTCTGATTCAGTGCCGTCAGACACTAGTACCGACGTGGATGACGATCTCTGGTCGGCAATGGATGCTTTGACATCGTTGCATGTACCAGTGAAATCGTCTTTTAAAACATGTCGAAATGTCGACGATGCGCAACAATCAATATTCATGGTTCCAGCGAAGGAAGGGCCAAAGACCAATTCTCTTCGGACGAATTGAATCCGAACCAATGAATCATGAAGAATCAGAAAGTGAGCAGGAATCCCCTCAGTTTGGTCATTATGAGCCAAAGACACTCAGAATGATGAAAAACATGGGGTATGACCTCACCAGCAGACTCGGGTTGAACTTCGGCAAAGGACGGAGGACGCTACTTCGATCCTTTGTGCCAAAAGGAAAAGCACCCGATTATTATCATCGGACGCGCAGGGGGTTGGGCTATGTATCAACTCTGACTCCATCAGCCTCTGATTCTGGGGGCTCATTTGGCCATAATACTTTTCAGGCACGTCATCATGGGAGTCAGATGCTAGTGTCGGCAACATCTTCAAAGAACTTTCGGTGCACATGGTTTCAACAAGCCATCTGGAAGATGAAGATGAAGCAATGATCCGATCCGATGCAGATCCTTGGATCAGACATTTAAACACTCTGTGGGACACCCCACTTTGAACAGCGTGAACCACCCACAGAAGACAAGATTGTTCAGATTAATCTAGGAGATGAGGCTAATCCTAAGCCCATCTTCATAAGCGACGGCCTGTCACCGTCAGAGAAAAAGGATCTATATCTCTTATTCAAGAGTACAAGATGTCTTCGCTTGGAATTACGAAGACATGCCTGGACTTGATCCTCAGGTGGCTATGCACCGCCTCAACATCAATCCGGACGTAAAGCCTGTTAAACAACAACAGCGACGGTTCCGTCCAGAAATAATGGAGGCAATTCAATCGGAGGTTAGAAAGCTCATAGATTCTGGCTTCATCAGGGAAGAGCAACATCCCGATTGGGTAGCCAACCTCGTCCCCGTTGCTAAGAAAAATGAAAGACCCGGATCTGCATCGACTTCCGTGATCTAAATGAGGCTTGTCCCAAAGACGAATTCCCATTGCCAATCACAGACGTCATGATTGACAATACCTGCGGATTCGAACGAATGTCCTTCATGGACGGGTTTTTCAGGATACAATCAATCAAAATGTATCCTGACGACGAAAAGCACACCTCCTTCAGGACACCATTGGGGGTTTATTGCTATAACCGTCATGCCCTTCGGACTGAAGAATGCGGGGGCAACCTATCAGAGGGCCATGAACGCCATTTTCTAGCAACAAATACGCAAAACGGTGGAATGTTATGTTGATGATATTGCGGTAAAAGTCGCACTAAGGGTGATCACATAGCTGACCTGAAGGTGGTCTTCGACATCATGCGGGCTCATCGATTGAAGATGAATCCCAACAAGTCCTTCCTGGGGGTGGCCAGTGGTAAATTCTTAGATTCATTGTAACCTCCACCGGGATCCATTTGGACCCGGAAAAGGTTCAAGCTATCCAGGAGATGCAGCCTCCAAGAAATCTCAAGGAACTCAGGGGATTACAAGGACGATTTGGCGTACATCCGCAGGTTCATCTCAAACCTCTCTGGAAGATGCCAACCCTTCGCTAAGTTAATGAAGAAGGGTGTCTCGTTCATTTGGGATGACGCTTGCCAACAAGCATTTGAGGAATCAAGTAATACCTCACCCACCACCGGTCCTTGCAGCTTCGATATTCGAAAAGTCTTTCCTGGTGTACGTCCGGGCAATGGATCATTCTTTGGGAGAGCTCTACTAGCTCAGAATGATGATCAAGGAGAGAGCGAGCAATCTACTATCTGAGTAGAACAATGATCGGAGCCGAACATCGGTATAATCCGATCGAGAAGGAATGTTTGGCATTAGTGTTCGCTATTCAGAAAATGCGACACTATCTGGTAGGCCAAACTATAAACGTCATATCAAAAGTCATCCCCTGAGGTTACTTATGACTAAGCCTTCATCATTGAACGGTCGGCTGGCAAAATGGGCCATATTGCTATCTCAATATGAAATGCACTTTTTACCACAAAAAGCTGTGAAGGGACAAGCGGTGGCAGATTTCCTGGCTGAGCATCCAGATCCGAGGGTAACCAAGCTTTACGACATCTCCCAGACGAGGTCGCTGAAGCCTGCCAGACCTAGACATCCTTTGAAAGGCAGATGTGGCAACTTTTCTTTGATGGTGCGTCCAGAACGAGCCCAAAAGGACACCTAGTAGCAGGGGTAGGAGTAGTATTTGTCTCCCCACAGAACTATGTGATTCCTCGAGCTGTCTCATTAACTGAGCCGTGTTCCAACATTGTGGCGGAGTACAATGCTCTTTTGATTGGGATGCAACTCGCCGATGAGATTAGCGTTAAAAATCTCGAGGCATATGGTGACTCCAAACTCATCGTTAGCCAGGTTCGCGGGGAGTACGAAGTCAGACATGAAGACCTAGTACCCTATTACAACGCAACTGTCCACATGGCTGGGAAGTTTACGAACTTCTACATCAACCATATACCACGCAAGCAAAATGCGCATGCAGATGCACTGGCATCCCTCGCGGCCTCCTTAGCCCTTCCAGCTGGAGCAATGGAGAAAGTATTCGTCTACAGCCACGACCTGTATTGCCCGAGAACTGCCCTCGAAGACTATCAGGGTCAAAGGGAGAGTGTCAAGGCAAAGAAGCGCTGGAATTGTCAACCGGGCCAGAGCTTAAAGACTGGCGATTCCCCTATATCGACTATGTCTTGTACGGCATCCTGCCTGAGGACGCCAAGGAAGCGGCTGCCATTCGAAGGAAAGCCCCTAAATTTTACTACAATGCGATTACACGAATATTGTATCGTCGATCGCATGACGGGATCTTGCTCCGGTGCCTCTCACCAAAGGAGGCTCAAGAGGTATTGAAAGAAGCCCACGACGGCATGTGTGGAGCTCACCAACCTGGCCCAAAATTGGCACATCGACTCCAAAGGTTGGGTTACTATTGGCCCAAGATGATTGCCGACGCCGTCACTTATGCTAAAAGATGTCACGCTTGCCAAGTGCATGGCGATTTCATCCATCAAGCACCAGAGTACCTCCATTCTACGTCCTCTACCTGGCCATTTAAAATGTGGGTGATGGATGTAGTTGGCCCTATCAGCCCACCATCATCAAAAGGACATCGGTTCATTTTGGCAATAACCGATTACTTCTCCAAATGGGCCGAGGCCATCCCTTTGAAGGAGGTAAAATCGTCTAACGTGATCAAGTTCGTAAAGCATCACGTCATTTACCGTTTTGGTGTACCTCGGCGAATTGTCTATGACAATGGACCCCAGTTCATCAGCCAGGCTTTCCAGAGATTCTGCGCTAAGTTCAGAATTCAGAGTGTGCCCTCAACGGTATACTATCCTGCCGCTAATGGCCTCGCAGAAGCTTTCAATAAGACCATTGCAAGCTTCTCAAAAATTCGTATCGAAAAGTCAACGGGACTGGGACGACAAGTTAGGTGAATGCTTATGGGCTTATCGCACAACTGTGCGAACCCCGACTAAAGCCACGCCATTTTCTTTGGTATACGGGTGTAAAGCCGTGCTTCCACTAGAAATCCAAATTCCATCTCTACGCGTCGCCTTGACAGCAGAGATGACAACAGAGGAGAAGCATCGACAGCGACTCTAAGAATTGGAAGCCTTAGACGATAAGCGTCTGCAGGCCCAACAGCAAATCGAGCTCTACCAGGCTCGAATTACCAGAGCCTTCAACAAGAAAGTTAAAAATGCGAACTTTCAAGAAAGGCGATCTTGTCTTAGTCGTCAGAAGACCCATGGTAATGACGCACAAGACAAAAGGAAAATTCCAACCCAAATGGGAAGGGCCCTTTGTAGTAGAGTCAGTCTACTCAAATGGGTCATATCGTCTCATAACTTCAAATGGCGATACACTCTTGATGCCGATCAATGGCAGATTCTTGAAGAAGTACTATTCTTAATAGTACTCCTCCCCCGATCAAGTTAAAAGTACACCTCTGATCAAAACAAGAAGAGCTTCTTCATTAACATCCGATGCCTCCGACGGCTAAGGATAGAGGAAAATGTTGGCTTTTAAGCCCAACATGAATCTTCGACAACTCATCATGCTGAGGGGAATAGCATGGCTAGCCCAACTCAAACGGTAGTTGGTAAAGGCACCTCAAATCCGTTGATAACTGAGGGTTTGCTAAAAAACCTAAGTGGACTCAACTCCACTCTCCCCTCCAAAATCCCTTACCAATTCTCATCCACAGAATGATAGGTCTACAAAGTACAGTTGTTGCCAAGTTAACACTATACCTCTGGCACTTCAAACTCCACTTGTCCATTCTCATCAATAGGATGACAGGTCCTCAAATTGCTCATATCGCAAATCAATTTCTGTCAAGTTAATATCACACCTCTGACAAATTACTGTTAAGTTAACATTACACTTCTAAACAGTACATCAAGTTTCTGCCAAGTTTAATACCACACCTCTGACAGTCACTTTCCTCCAGACTTCCATGTCGAAGCCGAAATGGATGATGCTAAGTTCAACATCATACCTCTAGCATCCGATTCATTGTTAAGTTCAACAGTACACCTATGACAATGAATTTCCCTCGAACTTCCGTATCGGAGTCGAGATGACCAATGCCAAGTTCAACATTACACCTCTAGCATTGCCCTCACTGTCAAGTTAAACATCACACCTATGTCAGTGATACTTCTGTTTTCCCAAATGAAACTGGAGTATTTCTGAGTCAGGTTAATATCACACCTCTGACTCACATCCTTGTCAGGTTAACATCATATTTCTGACAGGACTACATTCAACCCGTTAAGTTAATATCACACCTCTAACGGTAAAAACCTTCTTAGATTCCCCGCGGATCTAGATTCACTTGCTATTCTCTTCAATAGAATAACAAGTCTACCTAAACACATTGTTAGGTTAATACTACACCATTAACAGTGTTTTTCCTTCAAATCCCCAGCTGAGCTTAATCGAGTGAATCCTAAACCTTGATAAAGGCCCATTTTCCCTGGGGGTACGAGTCTCACTTGTCATTCTCCTTTATAGATTGACAGGTCCACAAAATTGTCTTATCTCTTGTCAAGTTAATATTACACCTCTGACAGCATTTGGAGTTCCAAAAATAGGATTTCTCTCTAAAAAGTTTGACTGTTTGAAATTATCATCATAGTTTTGACAAGTCAAAGTCCTTTGCTTCTATGCGTCTGACTAAAAAGAAAAAGTTCAAGACAATAGAAGGAGAAAGAAAAGTGTCACTTTTATTTATATCTAGGCACATGAAAGTGATACAAAAACGCTCTCTTATACAATAAGATTGAGTGTTACAGTTAAGGAGTACAAAGAAGTCTCTCTCTCTCTCAGAGGTTGCACTCGCTCCTCAGCTACATGTTATTCCGAGTACAGGATGCTTGGAAGGGCGCCAAAGTAGGATCGGATATTGTGGCAACGATCAGAAGCTGGTTGCACCACGATGCATGATGTAAACATCGAAGAAGTCTCTGGTTGATCGAGAACAATGGTGGTTCTTGAGGTCTGATGGCAGCAGAATCTTCTAATCCCACCTGACCATCTGAAGCCGGGTTATGATCCGTCGAACATCTCCATCCAAAGTGGGGGTGTGATCCTTCATTGATGAACATCTCTTCCGCCAGAAGATCGTCCAATGAGCATGAAGTTTCCTCGATGTCACTTCTGGGGTAAGAGAGGAGGTTTTAAAACCTCACAGGGGATGCTACCCACCACTATATCCACCGCTACCCCCGCCGCCATCCTTACTCTGACCATGCCATGCCAGCAAGCATGACTGGTGCGTCAAATTCAAAGAGATCTTGGCGAGGGTTAAGTCCCCGTCTGGGACCATGATTTTTTCCCTTGTGGACGACGGAGACTATGATTTCTTCCCTTGTGGATGAACATCGAACAAGTTCGCCGGCCGATATATTCTCCCACAGGCCCAGCGAACGTGAAAAAGGATGATCAAGCCTACCCGCAAGAAGCAAACAAGAGAATTAGACAATTCAGAGCTTAGTATACTTCAACAGAAGAAAACTAAGTCACAAACGCGGTTATTGCTGAAGACTGCAGACGCGGGAATGACCCGCACGCTGTGCCAGATTCCTGCAAACAGACGCGAGCAAGACTGTGATACACACAGAATTCAAACGCGACCTAATTCCACATCCACGTCCAGGCCTGAATATCCGCGTTTAGACGCAGAAGAGATACTGAACGTAGAAATTGTCAAAATCCGCGTCCAGGCCTGAAAATCCGCGTCCAGGCCTGAAATCCGCGTTCAGACGCAGAAGAGATACTGGACGCAGAAATTGTCAAAATCCGCGTCCAGACCTGAAAATCCGCGACCGTGAGGCCAACAGGGAGCCTGCGTTTTGAAAACCAAGACTTATAAAAAAAATTTTCTAAGTACTTGGACTCAGGCGCGAGATTCATAAAAAGACCAGCACCTGATGTCACAGAACACAAGGATCAAGTCCGCGTCCGAACCCTTCACAATTAGAAATATTCTAAGTGAAGAATCCGAAGTGCAGGGCTTACTGGCGCTCTATATCCAATAGACAAGCGCATCCCAAGTGGATAAAAGCGGTGGGGTCATCAAACCCGCGCCTTGTTTATCAACTCAAAGACCGCGTCTGAAAATCAAACGTGGTTTCTATTCTGTGTTGGCGGTTCTCCTTTAAAAGAGGGATTTTTAGGAGTCCATGAACTTCCATTAATGGCGAAGTTTAATGACATTATACCTGAGATTGGGGCTTCCTGCGCGGAGGAACCGCCCCTCTGGGCCTCGATGACGGCCGCTTTTGAAGATGATGCGGTTGGCTTGGCCTTGGGTGCCATCGTTAATCAAGAATCCGATGATGGACGATGAAGAAATGAGAAGGGACAGAGAAGACTCCTTTTTCAAAAAACCCTAACAGATGCGCTCGAGACGAAAGAGATATCTCTCTGACTGTTGCCATTTATAGGCACGAAGATTCGCAAAGATACGCGGCGCGTGGCTCGATTGGTTCGGCATCGAGTCATCGCTTGACGCGTGGACAGCTCATTTAATATACCGGGAAGTCCGCGCGCCAAAAGGAGATGTCCCGTCGGTTCCCCAGAACAAGTGGCGGTGCACTCATGACATGGCACGGATTCGCACCCAACATGCGCGCCTCTTCGATGGACGTGCCCCGTCAGCACAGCCATAGTCGCGTCCAGAAAGTCGCGTCCTTACTCAAAAGGATGCGTCTCTCCGAAGTTCGCGTCCTTCCAATCCGGCCTAGCATCGCGTCTGCCCAATGGAATATCAGTCGCGTTTTCATTTCCAAAAGACGCACCCCAAGAAAATCGCGTCTTTAAAGCAGTACTATCTCTGCTCTTCAAAAGAACTGGCGTTCAGTCCTTGCTTCTGTAAATCAGTTCAACAGTACACTGGCATAAGCAGACGACTGTCCATTCCTGGTTAAAGTGCACCCACGACAGACTTAAAGCAATCAGGGAGGTTTAGACTGTGCATCTAGACACTCAACACGATCAACTTTGGTGGCTTCAAAGAGTTCCACAGTACACTCACGAAGACCATACTCCAGACAAGATCAAATCCGGAGCATTAACAGTCCAATCATAAGGGTGAGCTCAGCTAGAGTCCAAAGTATTTCGAAATCCGTCCCACTTAACTGCGGAATATCGAAAACTTTGGAGGGGTTCTGTAGGCTGTCTAAAAATCATTAAAAGATAAGCCATTAAAAAAGGCAGAGTTTCAGGTTCTAGACGCAGGACTAATGATGGCCATCCGCGTCTCAGCATCAAGGCGCGTGGGCTCAACACCCGCGTCTCAGCATCAAGGCGCGTGGGCTCAACACCCGCGTCTCAGCATCAAGGCGCGTGGGCTCAACACCCGCGTCTCAGCATCAAGGCGCGTGGGCTCAACACCCGTGTCTCAGCATCAAGGCGCGTGGGCTCAACACCCGCGTCTCAGCATCAAGGCGTGAGGGTCCAAGGCCCACGTCTCGGTTATAACCGCCCTGGTTATGGGGCCAGTCACCGCCCACATAGCGGGGAAGTTAGCCCCTCATTGTGGAGCAGTTTTAGGGGGCACGTTCTCCCCCTGAAACCTCTATAAATAGCCCACCGCTATGAGGAATGGACGACACAAGAAACAAGAGATAGACAACAAGGCAGACAGAGAGAGAAGCAAGAGAGAGCTCAACTCTTCAGCAAGCTTGCTGCGTACAAGTTGCTCTTTGCCTACCTTCTCTTTGAGAGTTTTGGTAGACAGAGCTGTGCTACTCCTTCTACCAGCCGAAGAGAAGATCCCCGAAGGTCTAGACGGTCACCCGGTCAACGGAGAATAAGATTCACTCTCCATCGCCACTCGAAGAACCCAGCCTTAAATAAAGGGAGGATTCAAGGCTCAACATCCTCCCTCCCTTGTAACCGGAATACTAGTCCGTTGTAATTTTTCAATTTGATTCAAGGAAATCTTACTTCGAGCTCGTACCTCCTCCGTGTGCGTACAGTTGAGACGCGACTCTGTACTTGAGACGCGAAGATCACGCTCAAAGCTTCTTTGAAAGAGTTTTAATTGCCAGAGGTGTGATATTAACTTAGCAAATTAAATAACTCTACAGGGGAAATTTGAGAAGGTTACTGTCAGAGGTGTGATGTTAACTTGACAGTGAGATCTGGACTTATGTTTTGAGCAAGTTTTGTGGACTTGCTATTCTATTGGTGAGAATAACAAGTGGAGTTTAATCTGCCAAAAATTATGCCCGAGTCTATCATCAGAGGTTTGTTAACATGATTAGAACTCTATTGGAAATCAATGGAATGTAAAGTTACTGTTAGATGTGTGATATTAACATAACAGCATTGATTTGTGATCTACGCAACTTAAGTGGAGCCATCATTCTATCGAAAAGAATGACAAGTGGGATTGGATTTGTTGAAGATCCATAAATATTTTTACCGTCAGAGGTGTAATGTTAACGTGACGGGTTTGGGTTTACAATTTGAGCAAATTGAATTGTCAGAGATGTGATATTAACTTGACAAAAATGTATAATAGAGGTGTGATATTAACTTAGCAGCACAAAAGTAAGAAGATCATTGTCATGGTGTAATGTTAACTTAATAATGAAATGCATGCTAAAGGTGTGATGTTTAACTTAGCATCGAAAGTCTATTTTTCACTGAGAAAATCGAGGAGATCTCTGTCATAGGTGTAATGTTAACTTAACATTGAGGTAAATGCTAGAGATATTATATTAGCTTAGCATTTGACATTTCGGCTTTGGACAAAAAGCTCGAGGAAAGATCATTGTCATAAGTGTAGTATTAACTTAACAATGACATGGATGCCAGAGGTGTGATATTAACTTGACATTAAATGTCTCATTTCTGGTAGGAAAATTGAGAGAATCGCTATCATAGGTGTAGTGTTAATTTAACAGCGATTTATATTGTAATATGAGCAACTTTAGTCAGAACTGTAGTATTAACTTGACCGAGAGATTTTACGATTTGAACAGTTTGGTGAACTCGCCATCCTATTGAAGAGGATTGACAAGTTGAAATTTTGGTCAGAGGTGTGATGTTAACTTAACCGGAATTTGTCTACTATTAGAGGTTTAATGTTAACTTAACAGTATTTTGAGTGGACTTGTCATTCTATTGTAAAATTGACAAGTTGAAATTTTACCCCCGGGGATACATCAAAGTCTTACTGTCAGAGGTGTAATGTTAACATGACAGGTTCGATTTTTAATTTATTCCACTAGGAAAATTGAGAGAAATTACTGTCAGAGGTGTAATGTTAACTTAACAGTAGATACGCCAGAGGTATAATGTTAACTTGGAATGTTTGATCTGTGATTATTTCGTTGGAAAAACAGTCACAGGCTTTTTGTAGTCCTACCATTCCGTGGATGGGAATTGGTAAGGGATTTTGGAGAGGAAGGCGGGATCAGGTCCCTCAAGGTTTTTAGCAAACTTTAGTTATTAACGGATTTGATATGCCGTTACCAACTACCGTTTGAGTTGGGCTAGCCATGCTATTCCCCTCAGCATGATGAGTTGTCGAGGATTTTTCATTGAGCCTAAAATCTAACTTTTTCCTCTATTCTTAGCCATCAGAGGCGTCAGATTGTTGTTCCATAGATAACTTCAAAAATCCTACTGGGATTAAAGAAGTATAAACTACACGGGGAACTTATAGGGAGATCAGTGTTCCCTTTGAGTACTTATTTGATCAGAGGTGTGGTGTTGAACTTGATCAGGGATAGTACTTCTTTTCTTTTTACTTTTTTATTCCATGGGGATGACAAATACCGATGGAATGATTTAAACTGTTTGGAGGTAACTGTTGAACGTGACAGTCGTAGAAGTCGGATCATCTCGTTACCCAGTAGATTCAATGCTATATGCTTTTGTTATCTTCCTGGCTTATTCTTGCAACTATGTCTTCTGCTCATTCGCCTTATAAGACTAGCTGCTTTCAGGTGTGACTTTAAGTTACTCCTATTTGCACTAGGAGTATGGTTTGTAGGTTATGGCGGCAAGTCTTAATCAGTGTAGACTGCATCATGCTGCTTGGACATCGAAGCGTTATACTCTGAAATCTCTCCACAAACGCTCTGATTTACTCTCCTTTCTTTTGTTTTATAGCAAGGAGAGTTGGCAAGGATACTTCGGTGTCATCTTCAAAGAATCACGCGAGGAAGAACTTCTCGAGGTCGGCCCATTTCTCGATAGAGCCGACAGGAAGCTTCATGAACCATTCAAAGGTAACCCCCTTGAGGGTGCTGATGCATAAATGAGCGATGATGACATCATTTGATACTACATTCCCTATTTGGGATTTGTAGTATATATGTTGGTTCGGCGAACCCTTGCCGTCGAAGGCCTGTAGGGTTAGAGCTTTGAACTTAGGAGGGTACGGAAAAAGATCTCACTCAGCTGGGTATGACCGGACCATTCCTGCTTCTTGGAGGCCTTTCCGGTTGGCGAGGGCTTCGAGACGCTTCTCCAGCTCACCCATCCTTTTTGAATGATCACTTCTAACGTCTGAACCCTCTTTCTTCTCAGGTAGAATTGGTGGTTTCTCAAAGTTAGCATCCTCACCATCAGAACTTTCGGAAGTGAAACTATCAACCTCGATGCCTTTCGCCCGACTCGAAGACCCTTTAGTCTTTGGCTTCTTCTTCTTCTTAAACTGCTTGGTCAACATCTACTTAAGGACGTCGATAGATTCCTGCTGGGCGTAGATCATATCGAGTTGTTCCCTCTAAACTTGGGATTGCTCCTCCAAACGCTTGGCTACTTCTTCAGGGGTACTTGCCATATATGCGAAGGCTTCTTTCTCCACGGAGGAGTTCGATGCCTGTGATTCTGCGATGGCGGAGTGTGCCTCCTTTACTTCAATGCCCCAGGACAAGGCACTGAAGTTTACTGGAGCGATTGTACCAATCCGAGTACGGGTATGCTGGTATGCTCCTTCTGGTTCGGTCAGTAATTCTCTCAGGCCAGATGGTTCAACGTCAGACTCATCGGAGCTGACGATCGGGTGTTTTCTTTTGGACTTATTTGGCGAGGTGCTTGGTCCCACCATGTTTGAAGTAACCTCAAGATACTCCTGTCAATGTCAGAGAAGGCTCTCTTCCTGCGGGAGCGGCGCCTCTTAGCTAAGTTAGAGACAGGGGCCGCTGACAGCTGATTAAATGTTGACTGCTTACTCGTATGCGAACTGTAGTGGTATTCAGAGAGCACCGCTGTAATGAGCCGTTCATAGCAGTATTATTGAGTGATTTGATGAACACTCCTCTTCTTTATCAAGTAATCTCTTAGATCCATTACAGGGGGATCGAAAAGATCAGCCTCGAGTCTTTGAGGATGAGGACTTCCTGGTTTAGCTCTGACCTTATCCGTCGAGAGTGAACATGAGTCTTGTGCCACAGGTCTCAGAGACGCGGGGCTCATATTTTGAGCTGGAAACGTGAGGCTCGTTCTCTGCAGAAGAGACGCGAGTCTCACATTTTGGCACAAAGACGCGGGTCTCACATTTTTGAGAAGAGACGCGGATCTCGTGTCGCGTTTGTGAGGCGAAACGCGAGCCTCGCGTTCCAATGTAGAAACGCGAGCTTCACATTTAGTTACAGAAACACAGGCCTCATGAGCTTCACGTTTTGATATAGTGACACGGGCCTCACATTTTTCCTGGGAAACGCGGGCTTCGCATTCTGATACAGAGACGCGAGTCTCATGTTAAGGATCTGAGATGCGAATCTCGTGCTGCTCAGAAAAAACGCAAGCCTGAGCCCCGTATTCTATATCTGCTGAACAGATGGATTTTTCAATTTCTTCTATCTGTTGTCGATGTGCGTGTCGCATTTGTCAACTTTCAGCATTCCAATTACGCTTCGCGGGTAATTGGGGACCCCCGGTAACCTGGAGTAGAAGAATCTGGAGAGGAGAAGTATGGCGAGATTGGCCTTCATTATCGTTGGCCTCACGGGTCTCGTGGGAGACATTGACGCGGGCCACATGTGCTGTTGTAGCCACTTTTGCCTATTGACGATGAGCGTGACGCCTTCGCCGTCTCTCGACATTCTGATTGAGTCGCAGAGGTCATTGGGAATCCCCGGTGTCTGGAACTGACAGTGCCTTGATAGAAGGGTGGCGGGGAGATTGGTCTCTATTGCCATCTTAACCGTGGGTCATGTCGCGGGTCTCTGAAGAGACGTTGAGCTGACCACGTTGTCTCCACAGGAGTTCAACTTTTCTTGGTCGAATTCGATCACAAGCGATTCGACTGTGGATCTAAGCTTCTTGACATCGGCTTGCGCCACCACTTTCTCATCAGTAGAGAAAGTAATCCCCAGCGGAGTCGCCATCTTTTGTACACGTCAGAAAATTATAATTGCAAAATTCTTTTAATTGAATAGAAGATTACAACGGATACAATCTGATTACAAAAGAGAGAAAATCTTTTGATTGATTCTCCTCTTTATTTAAAACTGGATTCTTCACGTGGCGGTGGAGAGTGAATCTTGTTCCCCGTTGACCGGCCGAGCCTCAAGTTTCTCTTGTGGATCCTCTCTTTGGATCTACTGATGGAGTAGTACAACTCCTATCAGTAATAGAATCTCAAAGAGATTTAAAGAACTTGAACTTAACAAGTTAAAAAAAAAGAACTGAACTCTTTCCAGGCTATAAGAGTTTCAAGGCCGAACTCTGACGAGGTAGCTCTCCCCTCTGCCTATGACTTCTTGGATTCCTCCACCAAGACTCTCCTTTTCAGCCCCTTTTCCCGAGGTCCCCCCCTTTCTAGCTATTCATAGCTATTTATAGAGGAATTAGGGTGTAAATGTCCCTTAAATCTCTCCATTAATGGGGATAATCTCTCACTAAGTGGGAGAAAATGTGGGAGTGATTGACCCAGTCATGGCTAATAGTTACAGCAGAAACACGGGTCTCGCGTTGGACGCGTTCCTCACTCTGATGTTTAGATGCGGAGCTCACATGCTAACGTCTGTGTTGGAACGTGGAGCTGCTCAGGCTCGTGTTTGAGTTGAAACACGAGGTCCGCGTCTGACGACCTCCGCGTCTGACAAAGGATGCGAGGTCCGCGTCTGGTGACTTTCGCGTCTGAGAGAGGACGCGAGATCCGCGTCGGGCGATCTCCGTGTCTAGCGACCTCCCCGTTTGTGAGGTCCGCTTCTGAGACTTTGTCCTTAGTATTTTTTTTAATAGCCTACAAGTCTTTGAGTCAAATTTTGTGTACAACAATGCTACAAGTTACAACTTACTCGAAAATAAAACAATGACCCCGACTACACCTCAAAAAATACATGTAACTGCTACAACTTGAACATATTTTCTTTATAGGTTTTTATATTTTAAAAATAAGAAAAAGATTGAACAATCATTACTATGTATTTAATAGTTTTAGTGATGTAACTTGAAAAACAGTCTAACCAAAATTCCCATGATTGAAGCTGATGGCATTCATAGGGTCTGTTTGTTTCGCTGCAAAACGTCACAAGTCGTAAGTCGTATTTTGAGAATGAGAAAAGTGAACTGTAGTAGAGAAAATATATTGTGTTTTACAGTGTTTGGTTGGTAAGTGAAAGTGTAAATGAGAAAGTATATTGTGTTTTACGGTGTTTGATTGGTGAGGTAAAAGTGTTAGGGAAAAGTCGACCACAAAATTAACTGCAGCAGTGATTTAAATATTATAAATACTGTTAAATTAAATCTACTATTGTAAATTAAATTGTATTAATAAATTTTAGATAAAATATTACTAATCTTAATATTTTATTTATAACAATAATATTAATAAAATATTAGTATATTTTAGTAAAATATTACTAAAAATTGTTGGCCCAAAGGCCCATCACTCTAGTTTTGATGATGATCAACTCATGTAGTTATAGTACTAATGATCTTGTGTTTAATTAGTCACAGATTTATGATCAAGATCTTAGTTGGTGTTTAGCTTCAACAAAGGATTTAAAGTCAAGTTTTGGAGCTAGCACGGTTTGATTCAAGAGCTTGTGCATCAAGACCACATCAAGTACTCAAGAGGAGTCTAACTCGTTGGATCAAGTTTGGACCAAGTCAAGATGATGAGAAGACCTTCAAGATCAAGACTTGAGTCTAAGTTTGTTTTTATAAGATTTTATTTTTAGATTAAAATGTAAAGGATAGAATAGTTGGTGGATTGCTCAAGTATACCATATACATACACGCTCTTGATTTAGATGAGTTTTCATAAAATAATTTTTATTTTGAAAAATTATAAAAGAGTTTTCTTTTTGAAAAATACCGGTTTGGTTTTTGGAATTCAAAGTATACATATCTTTAACCAAAACCATGTTTAGTGTTTATTGTCAAAAACATAGATATTTCACCATTTATGTGTAGTGGACCATATCCATACACACCATGCTTTAAAAGAGTTTAAAATATCTTGTTTTTGTATTTGGAGAAGTTTTGAAAAATCTATTTTGAAAAAATACAGATTTTGTTTTTAGCCAAAAATTCTAAGTTACAAAAATAGTTCAAATTGTTTGTAATATGTCTTGATTTTACTCAAACATGTTTGTTTATCAAAGTATAATACTGAACCTATTTTTGTAGATTTTTCGTGAATTTATGGGATTTTATTTAAAATAAAAGGCCAAGTTTTAAATCCCTAAAAAGATCTGTCTTGGCTTCTGCCGGTCGACCGAGGTAGGAGTCGGTCGACCGACGTGTACAGACGTGCATGCCAGTCTGGCTGGAGGGCCGGTCGACCGAGACGATCGACCGTCCAGAGAGCTCTGCTCTCTGGAAAGGCCCCGGTCGACCGGGCGGTCGACCGGACAGAGAGCCTGCTCTCTGTATCCAGGCCACGGTCGACCGAGGCTCCAACGGTCAGAAATCTGACCGTTGGCGGTCGACCGAGCCGGTCGACCGACAGCCGTCAGGGCTGAAAAAATTGCCCCAACAGCTAGTTTTTCTAGCCTATAAAAAGGGGGGCTTTGTGGGGCTGTTTAAGCTAAGATTTGAAGTGGGTTTTGAGCCAGTTTTTCTAACTCTATTAGGTGTTTATCTCCACTTGTTTAAGAGCCAAAATTGCCATATCAAAAGGAGAGATTTTCAAAAGTGTATTTAAAAGTGATTCTTGAGTTTTCCTCCACCATTTCAATCCTAGTTTTCTCACACAAATACTTGAGCTATCCATTGCTATATCTACCTATAGGGATATTTGTTGTGAGAGGATTTTAGGTGATCAAAGTGTTGTGATCACCAAAGTTTCATCTTTGTATTTGAGGAGGCGAACTTGCGGGTTCGCGGTGTTTCGAGTTCGCGTGTGAACTCTTTGTTTGAGGTGCGGCCTCGGCGAGGGACTAGAGAGTCCAAAGAGCTTGTAGGTGTTGCAACACCAAGTGATCCGATGGGATCGATTTTAGTGGAAATCCTTCATAGTGTTGAAGGCGGGGACGTAGAGCAAGTGTGCTCGAACCTCGAAACAAATCTCCCGTGTTTGCGATTGCTCTCTCTCTCTATCTCTTACTTGTTTATATCTTGCATGCTTATATTGTGTTTATCTTTATATGCTTGATATACATTGTGTGCTTAATTGTTATATGCTTGGAGATTGTTTGCTAACACTTGTATTCAACCAAGAGAGCCAACGCGACACCTCAACTCTTATTTAGAGGAATCTTGAGGAGTTAGTCCAGAGACCTTCACGGGGAATCCGGCTACACTCTTGTGTTATACGTGGTGTTTAGTTCAAGAAGTTTTAGTTTGCATTAAATAAGTTTTAATTCCGCATTAATTGACCTTTAGATTAGCTAGTAACCTATTCACCCCCCTCTAGGTGATTACAATTGGTATCAGAGCCAAGTGCTCTTGATTTGGGTCTTACAACCTAGAGTTAAAGATCCTCATTTATAGCTAATCACAATATTTGTTTACACACACATGGATTTCATGTCACCTCCCACTTTTGACATTCTTAACATCCAAAGTTGGAAGGTTAAGATGTCTTTGTACCTCAAAGCCCTAGGTATTCATGTTTATTTTGCCACTACTAGAGATTCTTATTGTTTAAATGACAAAAATATTGAGGCTAATGCAAAAGCCCTACATGCTTTAAGATCTACCCTAAATGATGATTATTTATTTAGGGTTGCTAATCTTGATTCGGCTTTTGTAGTATGGAACTCTTTGATCTCCCTTGGCGAACAAGAACAATATTATGTGGGGAGCGACTCAGATGTTGGAAGTGAAGCTTCTAATGTATGCTACATGGTCCAAGGGGATAACCCCCTTGAGGTAACTACCGAATCGAGGTAGATGAAGATGTTGATATGTCATATGATGAGCTTACATCTTTTTGTCAACAACTTCTTGAAAAATATGACATGCTTAGAAAGGAAAATAAGAAAATAAAAAATAAATTTGATTGTATGTTAAAAGAAAAAGGTTCTTTTCAAACTAGTTTTGAAAATGTTTTAAAGAAAATGAGTCTTTTAAAAATAAAATTGCATGTTTTGAAAAAGAAAATGAAAGTTTGAAAAATGAAAATATTTCCTTACTTTCTAAATTGAATGATTTATGTGAAGGAAATACTTCATTGAAAAATAAAATTGTTTTGGTGGAAAAACAAAAGGAAGTTGCTTTGCATGAAAACACTTCTTTGAAAAGAAAAATTGTTGAGAAAGAAAAAATAAATGTTTCTAAAAAGAATAAGAAAAATGATTCTCATTCTCACCATGCTTTACATGCCACTATTAATCAAAATGAGATTAAATTTTTGAAAAATAAAATTGATTGTTTAAGCTCAACTTTGAGCAAATGTGTTTTTAACCATTCTAGATTGGAGTCCTTGTTTTCAAAGAACAAACTCCACATATTCATGCACATCACCCACATCATGCATGTGCACACTTTGCACGCCATGACCACACTCATACACATACGCATAGTAGAGTGTACAAGTGTACACATTGCGGCCGCAAAGGCCATTTAGCAAAGTTTTGTTTTGATAAGATACATCATATTAATTTTGCTAACAAAAAGGTTTAGATTCCTTACAATGCTAACCCTCAAGGACCCAAAAGAAAATGGGTACCAAAATCCCCACCTTTTGTATTTGATGTAGGTGCGGGCTCTCACAAAGCGTGAGAGGGATGGTGCCTTGGTGGTGATTGCACATAGACTTGATGGACATACATTTGATGCACCGCTATCAAGGAGGTTTGGTGGGACAACCACCATGTTTTGGGGATTTGGAGTATAGTTCATGATTTGGTAACTGTCTCTAAACTCCTAGTTTATTTACATGCTTTTTCATATATGATATTTTTAACATGTTCATGTTTTATTTGTTTTGTGCTTCATGTGGTAAAAACATGGTTAGATGTAGTATTTGTCAAAACTTGTGTATATACATGTACAAGTAGTGAGCAACAGTTGATTCATATACGTTTGCACTTCATTGTTCATTTGTACTCACTATATGCACATGTATAGCCTAGTTTTGATGATTCTCTCATTTACACTAGTTTTGCCTATTTTCATGTTTTACTTCATGTATATGTATTTTGTATTCAAATCTAATAAATATACATGTATACCCTTGAGTCTCTTGCCTTCATGCAAATTATATCATGACTCTTTTTATGTTTGGGATATGTATGCATATTATTAGTTTTGGATAAAAACATACATATACCTAGAAGTTTATTTTAAGATGAAAAATGAATTTTTATGATTTTCATTTTTATATGAAAAATAAATTTTCATGATTTGTTTGATAAAATGATATTCATGTTTGTTTTGAGCTTTATTGACTAATTTCATGAATATGCTATTCACATGTTGTGTGTGCACTCATATTTAATTTGTTTTCTCATGATTATGTTTTCATGAGTCTTTATGAGCTTTATAGATCTTGAGTGACAACTCCTATGTATTTAGTATGTTTCATGATATATATATATAACTTGGTTTCATGTTTTGAAGGATCTTTAACTAGTTTTTCAAAAATTACTTTAACTAGTTATTTATTCTTCATTTGGTAGTGTTTTCATAATAAAAATATTTTCAAACACTTATTTTTTGAAAACCCCTACTAACCCTATAATGGGCGGACGGATGGGCGAATATGCCTTGCAAGCCTTATTGAAAATCTTTTATCTTGTGCATAAAAAGGGTGGATTTTTATGAGTTATACACTAATTTCACTTCATAATCTCAATTGGTATCATAATTTTATTTGGTATCACAATTGATATATTTTGTATACTCATAATTTTGTTTATATATATGTATGCTTTCAATTTCAACTTATATCAATTTCTATTGGTATTATTATTGTTTATACATATATATGATTTGTTTGTGCTTAATTTATAATTGGTTTACATGTTTAAAGCACAAAGTATATTTATGCTAAGCTTGATTCAAATCTTTATTTTCAATTGGTATCTCAATTGATATTTTAATAAGCTTATGCATTATTTTTAAAATTGGTGTTTTATTGATATCAAAATGTACAATAAACTTCAATTGGTATCTATTGATTTCAATTGGTATCCATATATTTCAATTGGTATCAATATGTTTCTATTTTTGGTTTAAAATTCAAAATTTGTAATATTTATGTACAATTGGTATCTTAAAATTTGATTTACTAAGATATCTCAAAATTTGTTTTATTAAGAAAATTCAAAATTTTGTTTTAATAAGAAATTTAAAAAAAAATGTTCTGATGTGTATTGCCTATATGCAAGGGGAGCTTAACATCTCTTCTACATATAGATTCATGATGAGTGTATCTTATATTGAGGAGCTTGACAACTCTTCTTTATGTGATACACGTGTGTAGGGGGAGCTTCACATCTCCTCTTATGCATTACATATTATGCGTTATGTGAGTTAGGGCTTGTCATCCCTTCTTCATGTAATGCATGTATGTAGGGAAGTTAACTTAACGTCTTCCTCTTCATGAATGTATATCGCATATATCCTTATTATTGATTTGTTTAATGTCACCCCTTTGTTGATTTTTGCTTTTGACAAAAAGGGGGAGAACATTATTTTGTTTTTACTTTAACCCCTTTGTTGATGATTGACAAAAAGGGAGAGAAGTATTTTAGATATATATGCATGTTTTGGAGAAGAATTTCTTGTTTATGCATATTGTTTTGTTTTACAATTAGGAGAAAAAGAATTTGATGAGTTTTATGCTTGATTGGCATGTTTATCTCCTTATATTTGCATATATGTTTAGTTAGTTTATGTGCTTTATTGCCATATCTATTTATTTATTGTGATGCATGAGTTAAGGGGGAGCTTCTTTGAAGCTTTACTTTAATCCATGCATATATAACTCCATGAGTTTTGTCATCATCAAAAAGGGGGAGATTGTTGGCCCAAAGGCCCATCACTCTAGTTTTGATGATGATCAACTCATGTAGTTATACTACTAATGATCTTGTGTTTAATTAGTCTCAGATTTATGATCAAGATCTTAGTTGGTGTTTAGCTTCAACGAAAGATTTAAAGTCAAGTTTTGGAGCTAGCAAGGTTTGATTCAAGAGCTTGCATCAAGACCACATCAAGTACTCAAGAGGAGTCTAGCTCGTTGGATCAAGTTTGGACCAAGTCAAGATGATGAGAAGACTTCAAGTGAAGACCTTCAAGATCAAGACTTGAGTCTAGATTTGTTTTTATAAGATTTTGTTTTTAGATTAAAATGTAAAGGATAGAATAGTTGGTGGATTGCTCAAGTATACCACACACACACACACTCTTGATTTAGATGAATTTTCATAAAAGAATTTTTATTTTGAAAAATTACAAAAGAGTTTTCTTTTTGAAAAATACCGGTTTGATTTTTGGAATTCAAAGTATACATATCTTTAACCAAAACCACGTTTAGTGCTTATTGTCAAAAACATAGATATTTCACCATTTATGTGTAGTGGACCATATCCATACACACCATGCTTTAAAAGAGTTTAAAATATCTTGTTTTTGTATTTGGAGAAGTTTTGGAAAAATCTATTTTGGAAAAATACAGATTTTGTTCTTAGCCAAAAATTCTAAGTTACAAAAATAGTTCAAATTGTTTGTAACATGTCTTGATTTTACTCAAACATGTTTGTTTATCAAAGTATAATACTGAACCTATTTTTGTAGATTTTTCGTGAATTTATGGGATTTTATTTAAAATAAAAAATTAAGTTTTAAATCCCTAAAAAGATCTGTCCTGGCTTCTGCCGGTCGACCGGACCGGTCGACCGAGCTAGGAGTCGGTCGACCGACGTGCACAGACGTGCACGCCAGTCTGGCTGGAGGGCTGGTCGACCGAGACGGTCGACCGTCCAGAGAGCTCTGCTCTCTAGAAAGGCCCCGATCGACCGGGCGGAGAGCCTGCTCTCTGTGTACAGGCCATGGTCGACCGACCGGTCAACCGAGGCTCCAACGGTCAGAAATCTGACCGTTGGCGGTCGACCGGGCCGGTCGACCGACAGCCGTCAGGGCTGAAAAAATTGCCCCAACGGCTAGTTTTTCTAGCCTATAAAAAGGGGGCTTTGTGGGGCTATTTAAGCTAAGATTTGAAGTGGGTTTTGAGCCAGTTTTTCCAACTCTATTAGGTGTTTATCTCCACTTATTTAAGAGCCAAAATTGCCATATCAAAAGGAGAGATTTTCAAGAGTGTATTTAAAAGTGATTCTTGAGTTTTCCTCTACCATTTCAATCCTAGCTCTCACACAAACACTTGAGCTATCCATTGCTATATCTACCTATAGGGACATTTGTTGTGAGAGGATTTTAGGTGATCAAAGTGTTGTGATCACCAATGTTCCATCTTTTTATTTGAGGAGGCGGACTTGCGGGTTCGCGGTGTTTCGAGTTCGCGTGTAAGCTGTTTGTTTGAGGTGCGGCCTCGGCGAGCTAGTGGGCTTGCGGTGTGTTCTTGCGGGAACAAGAGAGGGACTAGAGAGTCCAAAGAGCTTGTAGGTATTGCAGCACCAAGTGATCCGGTGAGATCGATTTTAGTGGAGATCCTTCATAGTGTTAAAGGCGGGGACGTAGAGCAAGTGTGCTCGAACCTCGAAACAAATCTCCCGTGTTTGCGATTGCTCTCTCTATCTCTTACTTGTTTATATCTTGCATGCTTATATTGTGTTTATCTTTATATGCTTGATATACATTGTGTGCTTAATTGTTATATGCTTGGGGATTGTTTGCTAACACTTGTATTCAATCAAGAGAGCTAACGCGGCATCTCAACTCTTATTTAGAGGAATCTTGAGGAGTTAGTCCAGAGTCCTTCACGGGGAATCCGGCTACACTCTTGTGTTATACGTGGTATTTAGTTCAAGAAGTTTTAGTTTGCATTAAATAAGTTTTAATTCCGCATTAATTGACCTTTAGATTAGCTAGTAACCTATTCACCCCCCTCTAGATATGTTTGAGAGTTGCATTTTTCAAGTTATTTTTTCAGCGAAACAAACAGTGAAAAATGGGAAAGAAGTTTTACGAATTACAACTTGCGACGTTTTGCGGTGAAACAAACATGCCCCTAATTTAGTCATTTGTGGAGGTGGTAAATGCAAAGGGTCTGCAAATGGTCAGTGATTCAGTCGCTGGTTGAAATTCCTACCAGAAAAAGTTTTTCTTACAAACTTTAGTGACAAATTCCAGCTCAGCAATCCGCGTTAACTTCACCCGCACAGAGGATCCGCGTGATCCGAACCGTTGGATAATTCTGAGCCTTCCTCATCTCACCCTAATAATTTCACACGCTCTTTCTTCTTCTCCTCTCACCTCTTCACCCCCAAAATCCTCAAATTGAGAAAAAAAGGGGAAGAAATTCACAAAAACTATGATGGCCATGGCAGCTTCTCCCACTCCCAACATCACCAAAGCCCACAATCACCCTCCTTACAAAGAGGTAAAAATCTTTAAATCTCTCTTCTTATTTCCTCTTTTAGTTTTAATTTTTCTTGTACTACTTTTGTTTACTGAAGCAAAGTTGGACCCCAACAAAAATTAGAACCAAGATTAAAAGATCATGCTATGTTTTTTGTAATCCATTGTTGAAGTGTAAATGAGGAGAACCCTATTCATTCTTTTCTTTATTATTTTTTCTTTCATTTAGTTTTTTAAGGAACCAATCACGCCCTTATTCCTTATTTGATCACTTAAGTTAACCGAAACTTGGGGAAGAAAGCTGGTAGGGATTCATACCATGTTGTTCTACTATGTTTCTTGATTGTTTTATCCATTGGTGACGTGTAAATGAGGAAAAACCCGTTCATTTACCTTTTTTTCATCTAATTCTCTATGCAAACAAACATACCTAAACAAGTGAAAGTGGGGAAGGAAGCTAGTAGAGATTACATAATATGCATTTATTCCATGTAGTGCATTATTTGTTTATTTTATTTTTCAATCTTAAAGTGAAAATGAATGTAGTGATAGTAGGGAAATTTTAGATAACTTTGTCATGGGTCTTTTCTATTTTACATTTTTTTTTGCTGCCCAATGAATGAACCACCATCTTTGATAACTTTCCTTTTTTAGTTGTGTTTAGCTTTTAAAGAGAATTTAGGAAGAAACTGTTGTTCGTATTCTGTATTCCTAGAATTTCAGTTATTTTTAGCTTACTATATTTAAAGCATAAACATGCAACAGTTATAGGGCAATAAATCTATATGAATAATCTGCATGATTAAATAAATAAACAAGAAAAAAGGAATTTAGCCTATGAGGAAGCAGTCGCGTTAATCACTGCCCTAGAAGACAAAGATCCGCCTTATCGCTGGGGCGTTGAAGCGGTAGGCTTCAACTAGTGGTAAAATCCCTATAGAGTATCAACACTCGGCTTGAGCGTGAGCCTGGGTCTCTGCTCAGATAAGAATCGGTTGCCCCACGAAATCGATGTAAACTAGTGGAAATTTAAGAGAAAAGAATAGCTTCTTGGCTGCAGAGAATGTGCTAGAGAGAAGCTAAAGTGGGAAAAGAGAGTTTCCGTTATGTGTCTTGCTGCTGAAGGGGAGAGGTTCTATTTATAGCCTTCAGAGCCCCTTGGTGGTTGTAATAGCAAGAGAATCACGAGCATGCTATCGGGGTTATATATTCTCACTTGACGTGCGGATCTCGTGAGACTCGATCAAGAGGAATCAGTCAAATTGAATTGATCAAAATGACTCATTCAAAAAGTGAAAAAAGAAAAAGATAAAAATAACACAGGCCCATTCTCGCACATGCAGGTGCACGCACCGTAACGTGTGTGCGTCGTTGATGCTAGTAAGGCGCGATTTGACATGTGTGTGTGGTAAACTCGTCTCATAATATGTAATCCATAACAAATAGGATGAGAAAAGATTGATATATAAACCATTTTCCTTCCTATATTCCATCTCATGTGTGACTAAATAAATATGCTAAAATGAACACTATAGGGAAAATCAAGCTTTCCCTTGGTTGTGTTCACTCAACCCCAATATTGCCTTTTAAAAGTTTGAATTTCAGGGAAGATAAAAAAATCAATGAATAACATAAAATATAAAATGTAAACAAATGTTAGACAATCTCATACTGCGGATTCGGGTAAGTAGTTTGCGAGTTTGAATCTACTCTTAGTGAATTTATTATAATCTGAGACATATTGGACTACGTCTTACGTTAGGTCTCTTTACTAGATATTGATAATAAACACACACAATAAGTCCTTATCTATTAAGTGAGCATGTTGAGCGTTAATGGGCTCACAATAATCGACTCATGAGACTTTCTAGGAGTTAATCTTGCCGCCCAACCTCACGGTTCCTCTCGCGTAGGTAAGTCCTTTAAGGGTACTACAATTGAATATTATACCCTCACAATTCATGTGTTGTACTTATTAAAAGTTAAATTTAGTCTAATCAGTTGTATCATAAGAGCATCATCATCATAGAGAATGTGTTATAGCTACACAAGCTACAAATAAGATATAAACATATCTGGCTAGATGCTCTACACGAGTATTACCAATCCAGTTTGTTTCTACCACATTGAATATCTTTCATGAGAATAGCTCGCCCATCAAGACGGTTGGGTTTCTGCTGTCAGTGATCTCATCTTTGGGCTTAACCCCATCTCTCTCGATGTTCTAGGATCTCCCTCCTAGAAAACTCTTTATCAAAATGGACTTCATAACATCCAAGATCATATTATAGCTTAACAATTTTTTATTTTAATGCAAGAATAATCTGTCATTTTTCGTGGAGCCCTCCCATTCGGGAGTAATTCAATAAGCATGAAAATATTATTTTATTTTAACATGTTAACAAATAATGTATTGGTTCATGCATATAGTTGATAAAACTGATCAAAGCTAAAATATCAAAATTACTAGTATTTTATGAATTGAACATGTACTTGAGAGTAAAATTCTATATTACCATTCTACTCACCTCATTAAAACAATAAATATCAAAGATTGGGATTTTGTATTTATAGAATGATTGCAGAGTGGTTCCTTTTCGGACAACAAAGTATCCTAATTTGTCTCGCCATTTATTTCTTTAATAGTATCTGCATTTCAATTTTTGGACAATTCATTGTAGCTTCAATTTAGTGATTAGGATATAGAATTTTCTTTTCCTTTGTACATGCAATTTGTTCATGTTTTCGCAAATAAGACATGAGTTGTAAATCTTTAGCTTGAAAAGATGTCACATTAAAAACCTTCAAAGAAATCGTAAATGATTGTGAATAAAATATGATAATATTTATCATCATGTAAACACTCTCTTTTAAATCTCTAGAGATGTATACAATTAATGAATAGTCCAAAATAATATCCTTATATGACGTAAAGTCTTTATAGAGGACTTAAGATTATCATTAGTACAAAACTATGTAAAATAAATATCACTCTAATAATTGTAATTTAAAATTTATTCACTAGAGTCATATACTTTGAATTTCTAAAAAGTTTAATATATACATGTCACGTCCCGCTTCTCAAAATACGTGGAAACGAAGTCGCGACGAAGGTCGGCGACGTATATACGTGAGAAAAATACCCAACGCATACACGCTAAGCCTAAAGTAACCTGAACAAGCTAAAAAATCTACTATAATTTATCAATATCACTGCAATATGACATAAATATCTAACACAATGATAGCAGATGAATATAAGAAAGAAATGACTACAGGATGCGATATAGATAGAATCAGGAAAATAACATGAATAAAAGAGTAAGAATACCTAAAATCAAGAAAAGAGAGACTCCAGCTCCTCGTAACATGTATGATCACACGAACACCTGAACAATATAAGAAGGTGTCTAAAAATCCCTGGACATGCGAATCCAAGGTCGTCAGAAGCGACCTAATGAGTTGTGTGTAAAGGAAAAAGTGTTTGTGCATAACAATGCAAGCAATAACAACATGATAACTGAAATGAAATATAAAAGAATAATCAATGTCAAGAACAAAGATATGAACGATATATAACTGGTATCCTGACTACTAATTTCAAGATGTGTAACCTAGCATATGTCACTAGTCTGGTATACAATCCGATCATGTGTACAATCATATGTCGATTATACTTATATATATGTACAGTCGGGTGATTACAGTCAGACAATACATTAACAATTTATAATTATTAATTATGTCAGCGAACACCAATTGCCACATGTAATAAACGCATCTCATACTATGCCTACTATATGTGCTAATCGAGGTCCTCAGTTATTGAAACTGATCGATTGGAGATATTGTCCGTGTTTTAGGTGGGTCCCGTGCATACCTGGGACCACAGCCCAGACCCCTGTTGTTGAACCAGGACCTACCGCAAGGTAGTCAGGAACATGTATAACAGGTCAGGTACATGTATAACATGTATAACAGGAACAGGAACAGGACGGGGTGCCAGTGACCCCATGGGAACCCTGCAATGGAACCCTCTTTCGGCTGCGCAACCTAAATCCTAGGTCTACCCAAAATACAGACGTTATCTCTTCCATCAATTTCCCCAATCCCAGTGTAAGTTGTCTAATATTATGTTATTAGTTTATCAAGATTACTTAATGTGCATGTTACTTGAATTATTGGGTAACTCGGTGGTAGTCACGGTAATAATATCAACATGTGTAATCAGGATACCGGTATAACAGGAATATATAATATCAGTGAACAAGATACGATATAACAGGAATATGTAACAAGTATAACATGAAAGTGTTGTTACCGTGTAATAATATTTTCCCAGCAATTAATGGTAACATGGACATGATAGTTATCAGGTAGATACCATGTATAATCAGTCAAGTTTCTCAGGTAAATCAAGATATTCAGGGTGAGTAATGATCTACTGTCATGAATAGAATAATCCGGGCAATGTATATAATCAACTCATATCCTCAGTCATCGATATATCCATCCTCTAAGTCATCAATAAATCAGATCGATCAATAGCTGTCATAAAACTCCGAACATGTAATATAGTCACCGATATCAATGAAATCATTCATAATAACTCTATCTCCATAACTGAAATAGTTAAGAACTAATCATGAAGTAATATATATATCCTCGAGATTAAAATCAGACTTATCCAACCATAATCAAGATCATAACTAAAGAATATAACGTCCTCGATCAACATAACATCTCAATCATCTTTACATTTAATATCCAACATTGATAAAATCATCAGTACTCAATCAAATCACTAGGGTAATTCTAAAAGTTTTTATTTCATCAATTCAAAACCAAGATCATAATTAAAGAGTGTCACATCCTCGATCAATATGAAATCTAAATCCTCCCTATATCTAGTAATCAATATCAATAAGGTCATCAATACATCAGTGAAGCTCACTAATGGAAGAATCCAGAAATAATAGCTCCTAATGGTCCATAAGTCTGTCTCATCATATACACTAGCGTCAAGAGTATTATATTCATACATATCCATGTATCGGTAAAACAGTCTATCGATAAAGCAACATCATATCTATCACGTCCTCAATATTCAAAAGCGTTCTAATCGGGATGATCACCAAATAACTTATCTGACAATTACTTCACATAAAAATATGAATCTCTAACCTCAATTAAGAATCAATCAACCTCAATATCAATATGTTAATATTCTAAAATTTCACACAGTTAGGTCAATTACGAGATTAAATCTGGGCTAAGGTATACTACAACTAATCATGATCAACAGTAGTAGACGACTACGCATGACAAGACGTAGATCAACTAAATAAATAGTGTTAGCACTCAACGAGGTCTCATGAAGGAATATAGGTAAATATACTGGTATAATATATCAGATGGTCATATGAAATGATACAAGTAACCGGTAACAATAAATATTTATCATAAAATTCTTATTTAACAGAAGAAAGAAGAGAACACTCACAAAATTCTTTTGTTTAACAGAAAGAAGGAAGAACACTCACAAAATTCTTATTTACTTGAAGAAGAAAGAGAACACTCACAAAATAGAATTATAGAAGAAAAAGGAAACACTCACAACAAAATTAAATAATACTAAAATACTCAATGAGAAGACAAAGAACACTCACAACACAAATAAAAATTAAATAAAGAAGAGAAACACTTACAACAAAATTAAATAATACTAAAATACTCAATGAGAAGACAAAGAATACTCACAACACAATTAAATTAAACAAAGAAGAGAAATACTCACCTGAACTCGATCACAATCCAAATTACTGAAATTCTAGGATCCCGATAAATCTACATAAATTATTTAAATAGGAATTGTTAGATTTTTAAAAGGATATTTTAAGGAGTTTAAATCATGATTAATTAGTTTGGGAGTTAGAAATATGATTCTCTAAGTCTAATGAATTTAGTAGGTTTAGTTTAAATCAATTTTAATTTTTGTTGAATTTTTAATAGGCTTTAAATCATTAAAATACTTGACGGGTTTGAATCTAACATTAAGGGACAAAGGTTTAAAGTGAGTGATTTGATTTAATTTCATGTTGCTATTTGTCTAAAATTTTTATCATAAAAAGAAGAATTGTAGATTATTGTTTATATATTTCTCATTTTTTCTCTTTATTTTTAACTAATTATTTAAATATGAAATTTATTTCTTTCTTCCTTCCTTTCTTTTTTTTTATTTCTTTTTTTTTTTTATAAATTCAGTAGTAGCCTAGGCCCAGTCCAGGCCTAGGCTAGGCCCGGGCTGGACTAGACTAGGCCAGGCCAAGCCCAGGTCTGGGCTGGAATTTTTTTTTAACTATTAAACAGGGCTCAAGGCCCTGTTCTGTTTTCAGCCGGCCGGGGCCAGGTCAGGCCCAGTGCGGGTCTGGCCCGGCGCTGCACAGATCGCCTGGTCTGTGAGTGGTTGTTTTCATTTTTTTCTTTTTTTGAAAATTCTTTTGTTAAAAATTCTGGAAAAATATGTAGATTAAAATTATGAGTTGGTATATCTTCACATGTATTTTACTTGAATTTTAGATTTGGTTTTAATGTATAAAAAATATTCATGGAGATCATGGTAGAGACATAATTTTTAATAAACTTATTTATATTAAATAAATTTTGAGAAAATAAATTAATTACTTGGATTTTGGTTTGCTCAAATCAAGGCTTTGTGGAGTATTAAAATAATGATCCTACAAGAATTTTATTATATTAGTTTTTAGGAACCAATAATTATATTGCGGTGAGTTTTAGCAGATTATTGAAAATTAATAATTTATTCTTGTGGTTCTAATTTAATTTAAATCTTTTTTTAAAGAAAAAAGACTGAAATTTAATTCACAAGTTAGATCTACTCCTTATTTGCTTCTCAATCCCTGTACCTTGAAGCCCTTTTTCGTTCACGATCCTCTTGAGGAGAAAGGAAAGATGAAAGTTGGGAGAGTTAGGATTTGGGTTTTCTCTTGAGGTAGAAGAGAAAGAAAGAGGTTGGGTCTTTATATAGGTTATTAGATATTTTAGAAACCTGAATTCTAGTTAGATTGAGATTGCTTAATTTAATAGTTCTGATGAGAATTGAAGATTGCTAAAAATCTCAAGGAGATTCAGTTTAGATATGATTTTTTGTTAGAATTTAAATTAGGATTAGTTAAGATTAATAAAAAAAGATTTGATAAGATAGGATTTTGATTAGGACTAGGATTGAGTTTTGGGTTAATGGGTAAAAATCTCATGGTAATGGGTTATAGATTATATTTGGGCTCTAGTTAAAAGAAATAAGTAATATGAAGAATAAGAAAAATAGATAGTGGGCTTGCGGGCTTAGTTTTTGGGCTTAAAGAAAAATAGAAAAAGATGAAAATAGGGAAGTGGGCTTGGCTCATGCGGGCTTAGCATAAAAAGGAAAAGAAAATAAAAGGAAAAGGAGAATGGGCTGAGCTTATTGGGCTTGGAATGAAAATAATAATACTACTCATTAATAATAATTTAAAATAACTAAATATAATCAATAAGGGTCTACAAGTCATAAATAATAATACTAATAATGATACTAAATCAAGTTAATTAATAATAATAAGATAATAGGTAAAATTTAAGTAAATATTTAAAAATAATTATATGGTATTATTAAATAAGGGATATTACAACATATATAATAAATTTCAATTTGCAACTTATATAAGATAAAGATGCAAATAAAATTTGTAAGTGCAAAGTACAAGAGTGCATAAGATTGATTCTAACTTTCATAAGTTAAACAAGAATTTCATACTTCTATTATTGTTGAAATTATGAAAATTCATTTACTAGGATGCACTAAATATAGTCGGTACAAAATAATATTGTATTAAATTTCGTTGGGGCGTTCCCTACTGAGCGACGCGCTGCATTGGAGCCCGAGTATAGTGAAAAGTGGGCAAGGGTGGTTAGGTCGTCATTCAGAAATGACGCGCCATATTGGCACTTAGATGTGGTGTCAAATGAGAGGATTTCCATATTTTTATGAGCGGGTGAGAGTGAAGAAGTTAGCTCATGAATATAAGATTAGGTTAGCATCATGGAACATAGGTTCTTTTATAGGTAGATTAGCAGAGTTAGTTGATGCTATAGTTAGATAGAATGTTAGTATTTTGTGTGTGCAAGAAACTAAGTGGGTAGGTGAAAAGTTAGAATTATAGAGCTTTAGGGTTATAAACTTTGGTATACTGGCAGAGATAGAAATTGTAATGGGGTGGGTGTGATCATAGATAAACAATTATTTGTGAATGTAGTGGAGGTTAGGAGAAAATATGATAGGATTTTACTAGTTAAATTTATTTTAGGTAGGGAGATTTTTAATGTTATTAGTGTATGCACCACAAGTATGACTTGATGAGTCTAGTAAGTGTCAATTTTGGGAGGATTTAGATGAGATATTGTAAGGCATACCCATTAAAGAAAAGCTTTTTATAGGCGGTGACCTCAATGGGCATGTAGGAACTAGTCGTTATAGGTTTGATAGCGTACATGGAGGATTTGGTTTTGGGAAAAGAAATAAATCAGGTAATTCGATTCTAGATTTTGCTTTGTCCTATGATTTAATCTTAGCGAATACTTGGTTTAGGAAGAGAGTCTCATTTGATCACTTTTAGAAGTGGATCAAGTGCGAGCCAAATAGATTTCTTTTTAATTAGGAAAGTAGATAGGTTGTATGGATTGTAAGGTAGTACCGGGTGAGAGTGTAGTAACCCAACATAGACTCTTAATTTTAGATATTCGGATTAGAAGGAGATTTAGAAAGATTAAATGTAAGTTAGATCCTAAGATTAAGTGGTTGCGGCTAAAAAAAGGTAACCAAAGAGTTTTTATACATCGAGTAGTACATGGAGCAGATTGGAAAACCCAAGATGATCCCAATACAAACTGGAACAAAATTGCTAGCTGCATTAAAAGAGTAGATAAAGATGTACTTGTTGAGTCACGGGGTGGTGCTACACCATGTAAGGATACATCATAGTGGAATGAAGAGGTAAAAGCTGCCATTAAGATCAAACGAAACTCTTACAGAGATTTGAAGAAAAATTGTGATGGAGAGTTTTGAGAAGTATAAGCTAACTAAGGAGGCTAAGAAAGCTGTTCAGAATGCAAGAGCTAAAGTGTACAAAGAAGTGTATGAGTAGTTGGGCACCAAAGATGTTGAAAAGGATATATATAGAATTGCTCGAATAAGGAAGAGAAAGATTAGACTTATGTACTGTGAGGTGTGTCAAAGACGAGGATCAGAAGATTTTAGTTCGTGATGAAGAAATCAAAAAAAGATGGAGAGAGTATTTTGACAAATTGTTTAATGATAGTTCTACTCAAGATTTGGATGACCTTACCATTCAGTATCAAGAAATAAATCGTAATTATATATGTAAAATTAGTGAATTTGAAGTTAAAGAGGTCTTGAAGAGGATGAACTCAAGGAAAACTATTGGTCAGGATGGAATTCCTACTGAGGTATGAAGATGCTTAGGAGAGGTGGGCGTGAGATGGCTGACAAACCTCTTTAACAAGATCTGGTTAACTAAAAAGATGCTAAATGAGTGGAGGAAGAGTACCCTAGTACCTCTCTATAAGAACAAGGGTGATATCTGGAGTTGTACAAACTATCATGGAATAAAACTCATGTATCATATCATGAAGCTTTGGGAAAGGGTAATTGAACACAGGTTAAGGCAGAATGTTAAAATATCAGAGGACCAGTTTGGGTTCATGCCGGGGCGATCGACGACAGAGGCTATTCATTTGCTTTGTCAACTTATAGAGCAATTTCGAGAGAGGAAAAGAAATTTTTATATGATCTTTATTGATTTAGAAAAAGCTTATGATAAGATGCCAAGTAAGATATTATGGTGGACATTGATGAAAAAGAGAGTCCCCATTAAATATATTGACATAATTAGGGACATGTATAATGGAGTAGTGACAAATGTCAGAACTTGTAGAGGCATAACATGTGATTTTTTTATCACAATTAGATTGCATTAAGGATCTGCATTGAGTCCATTCTTATTTGCATAGTGATGGATGAGCTTACTAGAGCTATTCAGGATGAGATACCGTGATGTATGTTATTTGCTGATGATATTGTCTTAGTCGATGAAATGAGAGCTGGGGTAAATGCAAAATTGGAGTTATGGAGGCAAACTCTAGAATCTTGAGGTTTTAAATTAAGTAGGACCAAACAGAATATATGGAGTGTAAATTCAGTAAACATGGAATTTGAGATTATATTGTTGCGACACTAGATGGTCAAGAAATACCGGTGAGCAGTCATTTTAAGTACTTGATTTCTATTATCCAAAAGGATGGGGAGATCAATAGTGATGTCAATCATAGGATTCAAGCCGGCTGGTTGAAATGGAGGAGCATAATAGGAGCTTTATATGATCATAATATTCCGTTATGGCTGAAGGGAAAGTTTTATCGGACTGCTATTAGGCCAGCCTTGTTATATGTCACAGAATGTTGGGCTATAAAGAGATATCATGTCAGAAGATGAGTGTAGCAGAGATGCGCATGCTTCGTTGGATGTGTAGTAACACGAGGAGGGATAAGGTGAGAAAAGAGGATATTCGTGCTAAGATAGGCGTAGCCTCTATAGAAGAGAAGATGGGAGAAATTGCTTACGATGGTTTGTTCATGTGCGACGTAGATCTAGAGATGCGCCAGTCCGGAGAGTAGAGCGTATCAAATTAGGACAAGTTAAAAGAGCGCAGGGGAGACAGTAGATGGAGGTAATACAACAAGATATAAAGGCTAAAAGTCTTAGTGAAGGCATATTGCTCGATAGGAATGAGTGGAGAAAGCTGATCCATGAGCCCGATCTGGCGTAATTCTCTTTTGGTTCATGTAGCCTACCACAAATACTTGGGACAAATGGCTTAGTTGTTGTTGTACTCTTATAATTTAATATAACTCTAGCTATTAATTTTTCATTAAATGAAAATTGGTAAAGCTTATTAAATGAGAAACATTATGCTAATTAAAGTTAAATACTTGAAAAGAATTTTGAGCAGCAAAGTTACTATAGTAGTTAAGAATGATTTTGATTAAGTAAAATAGAACTAATAACTTTTAAGGTAACTAAAATTAGCAATTTACATAAAAGAGATGGTTTGGAAACAAAAATCAAAATTAAAGTATTAAAGATTGATAACGTTTAACAATTAAATCATATAAACTTATATTATTTTAAAATAGTTGAATAACCAAGAAAATTAATAAATAAAAGAATTTCATTTGATTTAACCAATTAATTTTTTTCTCAAAATAAGATAAATAGGAAAAAATTAATTCACAGATTATCTCAATTTATATAAAATTAACAGATTATGTGATTTGCAGTAGATAAATTTCGCACATCGGCCATAGTTCGCACGATGTCTAGAATTATATTCTGCCAGTGAATTATATTCTGCACACTAGTGTATTAAATTTGCATAGTGACAATATCAATAATGTCACCCAATGACAGTAATCTGCTCATTTGCTAATCTGCATAATGACAATTTGATAATTCTCACACTTAAACAATGAGAATATAATAACACAGAATCTGTGACAGATCATATTATTTTGTTTCATTATGATTCATTAAATTTTATTACACATGGCTAGATTTATACACAATTTTTAGAACATGGTATCAGACAATTTATATCAATTTTTTTATAATGTATTGGGTACAATTTCATTTCATGTAGAACCATTTATCAATTCTATTCTTTAATATGGATCTTAGGATTTTTGATTTTTCTTTCAAGTTGGTTCTTAACTCCTAATTGTTCCAAGTCGATTGTTAGGTTTATCAAACTCAAAATTAATCAATCCAACTTCTAGGCCAGTGAAAATTAGGTGGGAGTTTTTCTGTTTTGCAACGGTCATTAATTATGTAATCACCTTTCAGAACATCTTCATAGACACCAATTAAATTGGGATTTTAAAAGATTGACTCACCTTCCAATTTTTTTGTTCTATTGAACTCGAGGTCCTTAGGAGTTAATGTTTATTTCAATTACATGTAGCGTGTGTGTGTGTGTGTGTGTGTGTGTGTGTGTGTATATAATGTGTATATGTTATAATTTAAGTTTGCCATTATGAAATTTATTGAGTTTGTAACCTTGAGGAGTTAACTATTTGGCTCCATTATTGGAATTGTACTTGTGGTTTTTGGCTTTTTCAAGAATCTACTGGGTGACAACAAATAATGAAATATGACATTTACAAGACCAATTGAACTAGGTACATAAGAAATATGTGGCAGTTCAGAAATTGCAAACATGTCATCATGTGACAAGTTTGTATAGACTTGACTTTGTGCAATGACACACTAAGTATTGCAGAATAAACACTAGGTTTCAAAATTCTTTAAACAATTATAAAATTTAGATTAAGGGAAGCTACCTCCACATTTGGGCAATAGAGGTAATGGAAGTAGCTGACTAAAATTTCCAAATCAAATTATTCAATGTTGACCAAACATCAATTTTACCGAAGAGATAATTGTGATGGCAAAAGTTATAAAAAAAGAAAATCAAGAATGCAACTTTGACTTAAAGTCAACATAAAAGAATTTGATGCTTTAGAGGCAGTTGGTACCTAGATTTGCCATGCCTAGGTGACAGATATCTTATATTGCACGGACACGGCCACTCCGACACGGACATGACACGTGGATACATGAAAGTTCTTAAAAAATACATACGACACGCATGTCGGACACGTTTCAGACACGACACGCCCATGATAGGAGTGTCCGTGCTACATAGCAGATATCAAAGATAATGCTTGGTCTTATTCTAACAATTATTCACATTCGTTCTAATTTTTTGAAGTTATGTAGTCCACTACCTTGCATATGCTGAACTCTTAACCAATAAATAAAAAAAATTGTTGTATCCCAATTCTTCATTGAAAGCACACAAAAAATTATGCACCAGAAAATAACCTATTTTGTCTATTGGATTCATCCGTAAATTTTGGTATGTGAAAATACTCCAGTAAGGTACATTCTGAACTCATAAAATATGAATAATAATTCACCTCAAAGAAACCATTATAAACTATAAAGTATGAACACATGCCAAGAAAGAAAATTATATAATTTTTCCCTTATTCATAGTCAAGAGCATGCAAAGGCAAGCATAAAAGAGGCAATGATAATAAAACCATCACCACTGGCAATATCAAATGCAGGATGTTTTGGAGCTGAACAAATGCTGTGTTTCATCACTATTCCACAAAATCTGCTAATAGTTCATGAAACCTGTTATGTTTCTTAGAATATCATGTATAAATCAATCAATTATTAGAGAATATTTTTGTTGGTCTAGTTGATAATTCAAACTTTTAATGCTAAGCGTGCATGTGTCACACACGCAACAGCAGCCATTTCATGAAATGATCAACATGGTTCAAAGTCTCGGTCTCGGCCGCCGACTCGGCCGGCATCGAGACGGATCGGTCTCGGCGACTCGGACCGGAGTCGGACGATACGCGCAAAATACTACATAGAACGCTAAAAAAATTATGAAAAAATCATGACAAATCGTAAAAAAATGTAGGCATCAAAATTTATGTATCACATATTCAAAACATATCACCTAGCACACAAAACAGGAGTACCATGTTCCCATCCAATATCGCGTTGCTTTGGAGCCATACTAAAATTTAAAAAATTATCTGTTACATTAAATTAAAACTAAAATTAACTATATTAACTAAATTATAACTATATTAAATTAAATTAAATTAATTACCTAGCTTCAATAAAATTATTAAATTACCTAACTTAAATAAAATCACAAAATTATATTAAATTAAATTAAACTAAATTAAGTTAAACTAAACTAATTTAAACTAAATTAAAATAAATTAAATAGAAAGAGACTGAGGGGGAGAAAGGAACAGAGGGGAGAGAAAGACAAAGCGAGGAGAGAGAACAAAGGGGGAGAGAGGACAGAGAGCTGAGGGAGGGGGGAGAGAGAGGATAGAGGGAGAGAGAGATGGAGAGAGAAAGATCGATGGAGAGGGAGACAGAGAAGACAGAGACTGAGGGAGAGAGGGACAATGGAACAGGGACAGAGAAGAGAGAGACGGAGTAGGAGAGAGATCGACGGAGAGACAGGGGGGACAGGGACAGAGGGGGACAAAGAGGGAAAGGGAGAGAGATTGATGGAGAGAGGGAGCGAGAGAAGACAAAGAGACTGAGGAAGAGAGAAAGTCAAAGGGGGAAGAGACGGAGAGAGATCGATGGAGAGAGATGGAGAGGGGGAGAGACGGAGAGGGAGAGAGATCGACGGAGAGGGAGAGGGAGGGAGAGCAGATAGAGAGACCGAGGGAGAGAGAGCTCAGAGGGAGAGAGGGAGTACCGGCGGAGCGATGGCGACGACGGAGCGACGGTGACGACGAAGCCCTCAGTTGGCAACGGGAGATCTGGAGGAGAGGTGAGTGTTTTGTTTTTTTCACCCTTTTTTCATTTTATAGGCGATGAGCCACGGGTGTCTTCAGCAGATCCGAGTCGAACCCGGATCGGTTTCGACTCGGAGCCGACTCGGCCAGACTTGGCAGACTCAGCTCCGAGTCGAAACCGATCCGGGTTCGACTCGGATCTGCTCAATGACTCGGGCATCCGAGTCATCTCGGACCACGTCGAGTCGTATCCTACTCGGCCGAGATTGCGAACACTGATGATCAGTCTGATAGTTCTCAATTTGAGTTAAGATACTTTGTTCATTTGGTCTATGCAGTCAAAGAAACCTATTTATTATAGCATGAAATTAATAAGCCTGAATTGATCTACAAATTTTTGCTAATTATCCAGCCATGAGGAGCTACTTTTAATTTAAAGTTCTTCAAACAATGAACACGTGTCACATGATATGTCTGGAAGTATTGCGTGCTATTGAATCACACGACTATCACTTATTTAACTTTGCAGGAAATATATAATTGTAAGAAACTAAAAAAATTTAAGATTAACCAACTAATTGTAGGATTATTACAAGATTTGGACAAATTCAGAAAATACAAAATTTATGTCTGTCTTCTAGATTGATTGTATTCTGTATTTCCTAAAATTTTAGGTATTTTTAGCTTACTATATCTAAAGCATAAACATGCAACAATTATTGTGCAATAAATCTATATGAATAATCTATATGCATAAATAAATAAACAAGAGAAAAGGAATCTGGCCCGCGAGGGAGCATTCATGCTAATTACTGTCTTAGAAGACAAAGACCCGCCCTAGCGCTCGGGTGTTGAAGCGGTTGCTGTCAACTAGCGATAAAAGCCCCCTGGAGAGTACCAATACCCGACTTGAGTGTGAGCTTCTTTGCTCAAATAAGGGTCGGTTGCCCCATGAAATTGATGTAAAATAGTGAAAAATTAAGAGAAAAAGAATAGGTTCTTGGCTACAGAGAATGTGCCTGAGAGAAACTAAAGAGGGAGAGGAGCTTTTGTGGTGTCTTGCTGCTGAAGGGGTGATGTAACATGGGTGGATTACAACTGCCTTCAATTCAATAGAAAAGAAAACTAGGATTTGAGAAAAAAATAAGAAAAACTGGATAGATTTTGTGCTTAACACCACACCCCTTGCACACGATCAGGCTTCACACCCCTTGCACACGATCGGGCTTCACACCTTTTACACTAGATTGGGCTTCACACCCCTTACAAGACCCTCAAGATCTTAGATCTAAAGAAATTAACTGGAAATTTTTATTCATTCATTTAATACCAATATGAGAAGTTTGGGGCCCATTTTATAGGCTTTACAAAAGTCCGTCTCAAAATATAACTGATGTGGTACTAAAGTTCAAAATAAAAAAAATACCTAAATTCAAAATAAACTAAAGCATAATAATAAACTAGCAAACAGAGTGATGTCTTTATTATTTCCCACGAGGGGGGGGGGGAAACTCGACCTATCGAGCGTGCAACCCCCACACAAAGCCTCAATTAGGCCATGGTGGTGGTCCGAGAACCTTTGGTTGTGCATCAAGCATGAACCAAGGTGGAAGAGGTGGGATTGGTCTCTGTGACAGATCGACTGCGATTAATGGTAGATCTGGAAAGGCACATGCAGCAGAAAGTCGAATTCGCTCCATTGTTAATTGAATTTATATCAGGGTCCCATGGAAAATCTAACTCATCATGATAAAAGTAATCCTCTTTAGAACTCTAATATGACATGTATGCCGGCGTGCAACTGACTTACAATTCCAACACAATTTCAAGAGGGAACCTTTAAGAGTGAATCGTAACCATCACCATATTTTTAACCGTAAATTCCTGTAAGATACTATGTGGATATGTGACAAATTTGTAGTATCATGACAAATTATTATTTGTCATCATGTATTTCAGGCAAATGCAATACAACGAACACACTATGTAAAATCTCTAAAAATAGGACAAATAGATATATGGGTTCCCTAGGAGGACGTACATCAGATACCATTAATGATATAACAGCACTAGGACCAACAAAAATATGATCAAAGTCAGAAAATAATTTCAAACATTCACTAAAAGAAATACTAGGAGTAACTTGATGAACTATGTAAAGAATTTCACTGACTCATTATAACACTTGATCGAGGGGCACTTGTAAGCATAGTGTCCATATTCCTCACAAGTAGAACATCACTCTCTGGTTTTGAAAGTTCTAGCTCTAAAGGTAAAAGAAACGTCTCTTTGATAAACTTCATGACATGCAAGATCAGCTCTATTTTGAAATAAGGTCTCAATCTGTTATAAAATATATATATAATAGGAAGATCTATCTGAAAGCCACATTCAAATACAAGCTCTTCAAATTTAAGCTTATACACGATAACAGACAAGTCTCCTCCATGTAGATAAAATAATTCTTTAAAAATCAGGATTTAGAGGGAATAAATTTTTCCTTGAGCTGTTCATTGCATCCCATGTCTATAAGTTGTGTATGTTTTCTCTAGTTGTCTTTCTATGATAGTTCAATAATCTAAAGTAGTTTATTTTAGTTTATATGTAGCAAATCAGACAATACACACATTCAAAAATTCATACAAGTCAAAATAGTAGTTCAGGTGCGCTATCTAATCACAAAATTTGTGAGAATCATACGTACCAGAAAAATGAATGGGTGTTGAGTTGTTTTTTTGTTGGACTTCATCTCTCCTAGTAACATGCTAATCATAATACTTTAGTACGATGTTGTGAATTCGGGTTTCGTGACTCAACAACACGCCAATTAGAATAATTTTACTCTATAGTGTGATGTTGTGAATTCATGTTTCGTGACTTTGCAACACGCCAATCACAATAATCTCACTCTCTAGTGTGATGTGAATATCTGTGTTTCGTGACTCTAGGGGATGCCACCAAAATCTTGTGCTAAACGCAAACATATCTGCAACTTAACGTAAGACAAACTGCAATGCAAAAGAATACAAACCAACGGATGATTATGCAAAGTTCCTAGACTCAGACAAAACTAAATGCATACATTAAATGATGAAAATTACAGTCCTAAAAGGCTCAAATCTCTATATGCAAATAAATGTCATCGTAAATGATGATGTTAAGCAACCGACAAATGAGATCAATAAACACCAACAATTATGCATGACAAATAGGTGCACAACTCCTAAAATTTGTAAGAAATGAACAATTAATAGTTGGACCAAATTACGATATCACCTGAGGAGATGAGTAGTTCACGCTCAAGTTGTTAGTCCTGCAAGAGTCATTAGACAATTCTCCACAACTGATAGCTAGAATTTTTACAGGTAAGTTCTGGAACGGTTGCGACATGAGCTGGACGTGATTAGAAGAAGACTGCTTTAAAAATGGCTCGAATCAGGCTTGAAACAAGCTGAAAATGACTTTTGATCCAATCTGATGAGTCAAGACTAAGTCAGCACTAAGTCAACTCGATCAGAATCAGTCGGCTCATGTCCGCGCTGGCGGTTTGGGTCGGCTCGGGTTTGAGCCGGGCCTGCCACTGCTAGTGAGTTGGGCTGTTATCGGGTCGGAATTGTTGAAAAAAGCCCGATCTGGTTACACTTGATGGTAGATCATGTAGAAAGAGGGCATGGTCGAAGATGAGGATGAAGACGGTGATGCCGGCGATGAAGATGGAGGTGGTGATGGTGATGAAGACGGTGATGAGGGTGACTGCTAAGGAAATAGATCTGAACGTAGAGGCGGTGACGGCGATGACGACGAGGGGTTGGTGGCAAAGTAAGCGGGTGATGCTACAGGCGAGGTTGATGATGGCGAGGATTGCGACATCGTGGCGAGAACTATCTGGATCTCGCGGCGACAGTTGCACCTGTTGTTGTTGATGAGCCGCAGATGTTGGCGGCAACGACGAATAAGTTTGATGGAGATAGAGACGAGGAAGGAGAAGCAGACGAGGCGGCGGAGTTGGGTGATGCTGTCGGGTGTTGTCGGCAAAATTGAGTGCTTATGATGCAGATAAGGTGGTAGAGACGAAGCGGCGAGGATCTGGGGTTGTTGAAGTCGGCGACGGGGTTGGATGTCCGTGGAGTTGTTAATGGTTTGGGAGTAAGGAGGAGGTGGAAGTCGTGGTGGTTGCACGGTTGTGATAGAGAGGATGTCGAGAAGGGTGACATGGATGGCAGCTGCAGAAGGTAGGGTTAAGTTTTTTGGTGTTGGAAGGAACGAGATGAATAATGATTTTTTTTTTGGAGAACAGATTTAGGGTTTTGATCTAGGGTTTTTTTTGAAGAATAGGTCTAGGGGTTTGATTTAGAGTTTTGGGAAAGGTAGGTGAAATTTTGAAAGGGATTGGAAACCAGCTCTGATACCACAATTGATGTAATATGGGTCAACCACAATTGCCTTCATTTCAATTGAAAAGAAAACCAAGGTTTGAAAAAAATTAGAAAGAGAAAATTAGGGTTTTAGAAAAAAATAAGAAAAACTGAAAAACTAGATAGATTTTGGGCTTCACGCCCCTTACAACAGATCAGGCTTCACGCCCCTTACAATAGATTGGGCTCAGACCCCTTACGTCAACCTCAAGATTTCAGATCTCAAGAATTAAAATTTTTATTTCATTCATTCAATATCAATAAGAGAAGTCTTGGGGCCCATTTTATAGGCTTAACAAAAGTCCAATCTCAGAATATAATTGATGTGATATCAAAGTTCCAAATAAAAAAATACCTAAATTTAAAATAAACTAAAGCATGATAATAAGCTAGCAAACACATTGATGTCTTAATCAAGGGGAAAGGCTCTATTTATAGCCTTTAGAGCCCCTTGTTGGTTGTAATAGCAATAGAGAATTAGGAGCACACTATCACGTAGTTGAGAGATATACTCACGAGCACTTATTGTGTATCTAGCGGATCTTGTGAGACTCAGTCAAATTGAATTGGTCAAAGTGACTTAGTCAAAACTAAAAAAAGGAAAAGAAATAAAAAATAACACGAGCTCGCTCGCGCACGTGCAGGTGGCTTTACAAAAGCTCAGTTTCAGAATATAACCGATGTGGTACTAAAGTTTCAAATAAAAGAAAATACATAAATTCAAAATAAACTAAGGCATAATAATAAACTAACAAACAGAGTGATGTCCTCATCAAGGGGAGAGGCTCTATTTATAGTCTTTAGAGCCCCTGTAGGTTGTAATAGCAATAGAGAATTAGGAGCACACTATCATATAGTGGAGAGATGTACTCACGAACGCTTATTGTGTATCTTGTGGATCTCGTGAGACTCGGTCAAGAGGAATCAGTCCAATTGAATGTCAAAGTGACTCAATCAAGACTGGAAAAAGGAAAAAAATAAAAAATAACACGGGCTCGCTTGCGCACGTGCGTTGGCGTGGCGTGTGCGGGGGTAAACTTGTCTCATAACATGTAATCCATAAGAACCATAACAAATAAGATGAAGACGGATTGGTTTATAAATCACTTTCCTTCCCATATCCCATCCCATGTGGGACTAAATAAATAGGTTAAAATGAACACTACCGGGAAAATCAAGCTTTTCTTGGTTATGTTCCCTCAACCCCAACAGAAACAAATGTATTTTAATAGAAGAGAATGGAAAAAACAATACAAAAAAAATGATGAGGAGAATAATCATACTATATCCACTTTCCTAATTGATAACTTTTCTCATCTTAATGATAATAGTAGGAACTCCATTTTTTGTTTTTCACTTTACCATTTTGTGCAATCTGTCATAGTCTTGATTCTCTTCTTGTTGCAGATGATAGTGAGTGCCATAGAGTCACTAAAGAAAAGGAAGGGGTCGAGCAAGACAGCAATTGCAAAGTACATTGTATCTAACTACAGTGACCTCCCCCCGACCCACAAGGCCTTGCTCTCACGTCACCTCCGCCGCCTCAAGAAGCAAGGGGTTCTCCAAATGGTTGTTAAATCTTACAAACTTGCTGATTCCAGCGAAGCGCTGCATAATGCCAAGAAAGGCAGCCCAGCATTCAAAAGCCTTAAACTCTTGAATCCGGTTGGTATTCCAAAGAAGCGGGGTCGTCCTCCTAAGAAGTTAATCTCAAGCACTGATCTCAACCCTGGGATTGAAAAGAAGAAGCGGGGTCGTCCTCTCAAGAAGTTAACTGCCAGCACTGATCTCAACCCAGGGATTGAAAAAAAGAAGCCAGGTCGGCCAAGAAAGATCCTGGCTATAGAATCGACTGGTGCATCAAGTGAGAAACGGAAACCTGGCCGGCCCCGAAAAAGCTTCTCTGCAGCTGAGCTCATTTTGCCTAGAAATATGAAGTCAATGGTCAATATTGAGAAGACAAAGCCCGGTCGTCCAAGGAAAGGATTATTGCCGATTAAGCCAAAACCTGTCATTGCAATGAGATTGCGTGAGAAGAGGAAGCCAGGCAGGCCAAAGAAAGGTTCATTACCCTTTAAGCCAGGGCTTGCTCTTGCCTTGGTGTCGGGAGAGAAAAGGAGGTTAGGACGGCCAAAGAAGCTTGTTACTGCTTTGGAATCAGGTGAGAAAAGGAAACCAGGTAGTCCGAAGAAGCTTGCTGCCGCCTTGGTGCTGGCTGAGAATAGGAAACGAGGTCGGCCAAAGAAAGTCTCTTCACTCGTTGAGCCAAAATTTGCCACTGTGTTGGCATTGGAGGAGAAAAGGAGACCTGGCCGCCCGAAGAAAGGGTCTTCAATCTCAAAGCCTTCAACTCCTTTAGCATTGGGTGAGAAAAGGAAGCCAGGTCGGCCTAATAAGAGTTCTTCTCCCCTTGAGCCAAAGGTTGCCACCATGTTGGTGTTTGGTGAGAAAAAGAAGGCAGGCCAGCCGAAGAAAGGATCTGCAACCCCAAGACTGCCACTGCATTACCATCAGGGGAGAGAAGAAAGCGAGGCAGGCCAAAGAAAGTTTCAGCTGCAGTGGGGAATGGCAGTGAGAATGCTATATTTTCTTTGGCCCAACAAAACAGAACGGGGGAAGTAACAGCTGCAATGGGGAATGGTGGTCTGAATGCTTTGTTGTTTGTGGCCCAAAACACAAAGGGGGATGTTTCAGCTGCAATGGTGAGCGGTAGTGGGAATGCTATGTTGCCTTTGGCCCAAAACACATCAGGGGAAGTGTCAGCTGCAATAGGGAATGGTAATGGGAATGCTATGTTGCCTTTGGCCCAAGGCACAGCAGGGGGGGTTTCAGCTGCAGTTGACAAGGGGAGTGACAATCTTCCGACAATGCTTGTAGCTCCAAACACCGGGGAGAAAGTCTCAGCTATAGTAGAGGATGGCGGCGTTATTTTGGATAAAACTTTGCCTTCGCTGGAAAAGCCAGTTGGGGAAAAATCTATTATTGGCGCAGCAATGGCTGTGACCCCTCTAGCTAGCATATCAGGTGAGAAAAGGAAGCGAGGTCGCCCCAATAAAGTGTTGACATCCTGTAGATTGGCTGCAGTAAACAATGGTGGTAGCGAGCTTCCTGATCCAGTGCCTTCAGCTAGCATTAAAAAACGTGGACGGCCTCCCAAGAAAGGAAATCCAGCTATGCCAGAAAACTGATTCAGAGAAGTAACCTGTTGGGAGGGCCAAGGAAGAATGTAGAGGTTCGGAAGGTTGGTGAGCTTTGAAATGTTAACTGGTTTCTGTTAAACTCCTTTTAAATAATGCACCGACACTATGTAGTCTGTTTTATGCTTTCCCCCTCATTCAATATAACCTTGAAATAGTTTTTTAGAGTTTGGGGCTAACAAACAGTTAGTTGTAAAGTGTGTTGCATGTTAGCTTGTATCTTGACAGGAATTGTTAACTGGTTTCTGTTAAACTCCTTTTAAATAATGCACTGACACTATGTAGTCTGTTTAATGCTTTCCCCCCTCATTAAATATAACCTTGAAATAGTTTTTAGAGTTTGGGGCTAAAAAACAGTTAGCTGTAAAGCGTGTTGAATATTAGCTTGTATCTTGACAGGAGCAAGAATCTATGGACCAAATTGGGTTATTCTGTAACTTTCTTTGTTCAAGTTAGATCCAGTTTTTCTCAACGGATGAGATTTTCTCTGATTGCAAGGGACCTATAGTATCATTATCTGCATGTTGTATTGTTCTGTGTTCTATAATCCATTTAAAGTTATCTTTTGGAGTTGGAAAGATGTTTCCTACTGTCCTTTTATCATTTTGTCTCTAAATATCTTTTAAGCATTGACAGTTCTTTTAAACAATGTTTAGTTGAAATTTTGAGGAAAATTTTAGTTTCTCCGTGCTGGTTTGAGTTCACTGATGTTGCAATACATGCAAGAACTGGTAAGGTTTTGGAACCCAGTTGCATTTCCTACTAGTTTGGATAGATTGTGGGTTCTCAGATTTGATTTGTCTCATCCTTCTATCATATTTTATTGCCTTTGGTTGTCAGCATGTTGTAATCAGCAAAATCAACTTTGAACCCCAGATTAGAGCTGGATTTGGATTGGTTGTCTTTCAAATCTATCGTAATGGTTGATACTACTTAAAATGTTGTAAATGATTCTTTCAGGGTTTGATTGGTTATTATTTCAACTGCTTCAATCTTTTTTTTAGTACAGTTATACATTTTTTTCCCCCCCTAAGAAAGAGTCTTGAAGAAGTCTCACATTTTACAACAGTTATAATCTATTTTCTTTTAATCTGTGCAACCATGAATTCTTACATGCACACAGAGATGCATAGAAAAGTGTGAATGAACTGGCCATGGCTGTAGGAGGAAAAAGGAAAATTGTAGATAGGTTCTTGTTTTTATGTTTCCTTTTGCCTTTACTGCACACTTTGGCTTGCCATCTCCATGTTGCCTATGCTCATGTACTTTGATTCTGCATTGTTTAACTGTTCTAGTGCTCCATGTGATGTAAAAAAGAAACCTTTCTAGGTTTGTCTGAAATATGTAATTGTGTCTTTTGATATTATAGATAAGATAATTTGATGGTTACACTTTATTATCTGTTTCGCTAACAATTATAGTTAGGACCTTATTTCAATCTCAAGCATTATATTCTATTTTAGTACTACTGTAGTTATTTATGGCCCAAAATATATTCGCAGGTTTAGCTTAGCATGAAATCATTGTAAGAATAGAAAAGTATTATGAATGATTTTAAATCTCATTCATAGAGAGCTATTCTAAAACATAATTGCGTCTGCCTTACCTCCATCTCAAGGATTTAACTCAAGGAATTCATAACTATATGTCAAGGATTGAAATGTCTCCCGATGCTGATATTGCCAATATAACTCAATACAATTGATGTGATACCGATATTGCTATATGACCGGGATGAAAAAGCTATTAAACAGGCTCATATTGTTGACTCTGATACCAAAAAAGCTAGAGTCGATAGTATTATTAGTGATGCTGATATCAAGATATCAAATCTTGCCGTGTTTCTTGAAGAACTTTCCAGTAAAAAGTTACATTTAGAAGGATTCAATGCTAAATCTACTTAAACAAAGACGGTTATTCACTTCTCTGAAGGCGTCGTTTCTAAGACGAATAGCGTTTAAGGGACATCCTTTCTAGGTAAAACTTTTAGTATAAGATAATAATAGGAAACTGTATAGGATGTGGTCATGACCTTGTGTTCTTAATGTATAGACTCACCATCAGCTCTGTGAAGGAGTTAAAAGAATCTCCTTTTAAGTGAAAAATTGGATTGATGAAGCAAATAAGTTAAGTCTCAAGCTATCCAATTTAACTAAAAATTTGTTGGCATAAAATTAATTGATTCTCCGAAAATAGAAGACACTCTCAACTCAAAATAAAGAAAAAGTTTGGACTGAAATATCAGTTGTGGTCAGAATGTAAATGCTTGAGCTGTTTCCTTTCCATTAATCACTGTCCCTGTTGCAGGTAATGGTCCTATGGCATCTTCAAGGATATCACTGTAAGTTAAATACATTGAGAGATATTGGTGATATTGTCATAGTGTTATTCTTTGATTTAACCACAATGTGGGATATTTCACTTGTTTTCACTCAATATATCTATTGTGAGACGTCCAATTCGATGATCCTTCACATAGATGTTTATTGTTTCCACCAACTTCTTTCTTGCACTATTATAAGCTCTCATCAATTGGCCACCACTCACTTAAGATTCACATCTCTCTAAAATCATCCTATTTTGCTTATATTGTTGGTCTTCCTGGGCATTATCATAAATTTTCGTTATCTCATCTGTATCTTTTTTCCCCTAAACTTCATTTTGGGGCGTGTGACACAATTTAATTTCAACCTAGTTGGTGTAGCTATATGCATCTCATTACTTTATCAGCGGTAACAGAGAACTTCTACTGTTCTACAAAGATGATGTGGTAACTTCCTAACTTTTAGAAAAGATTGCATAATTCAGACAACCAGCTCAACTAGTTTCTTCCATTTTTTTCTTAATTAGCTGGTGGTTCAATTAGCCATATTGGTTGAGATTGCTTGCATTCTTTTTGAAAGAAACTTTTGCTTTTTCACTCTTATTGACCAGTACCATATTCTCATGTATTTTTGATGTTGTTAGTAAAATATATTGTTTTTCTCATTTAATAACATTATTTGAACTTAATATTTCCTTAATTTTACCACCTTTCCCTGTAACTAGTATATCCTTTTTGTTAAAGCCCATAACAATCTGTTTGTATGTATGTGCACTTTATGTTTCTCTCTCTTTCTAGTGTGTTTGAATCTAACCTGTCATAAGATCTATTCAGCCTTGTTTATTTTGCATATAGTCATTTTTTTATTATTTTACTTTATTTGCAATAAATTGTTCTTCCTGGAATGGGACCTCTTCTTTTTTAATGTTTGGACACTGATAGATATTTTAAGTTGAGTTGTTTGGGTGCAGGGTGATGAGAACATCAGGGCATTTGTTTGATTGCTTTTTATTATTTATTTTATTTCAGTTGTATTTCCATGTTTTGAGATGCATTTCAGTTAGTTATTGCAGACAACCACATAGAGCAGTGGGTAGTTAATTAGTTTAGTGGGTGGCTGTAAATTTGTAACATATATGTATCCATGTATTCTATTTGCAGAATCAATGATGAATATGAAAATCTTGAGTTTCCTCTCTGCTTGTTTCTCTTTACCCTCTCCTCTCTCTGGAACAAATTATTGAATGAATGTTGAAGTTTTGAAGTAAAATTTCCTCTGCCCACTTCCTCTTCTCTTTGGCTCCTCCTTTCTCGCATCTCACTCCTTCTCTCCCTTTAATTTACCCCTGTGACAGCAACCTACCCCTCCCTTTCTCTCTTTGTGAACTGAAAATCAAACCCATCCTCACCAATCTCCTTCCTTCATCTTCCCCACACCAAAGAACTCAACTCGACATAACCCTATGGCCACCAATCAAGATCATGTTTCCCTTCTGCAGTCGTTGTGCAGATCAGAGCCAGGACAACCCCTCCTTATTGCTGTACAGAACAACAGGACAGCTCGATTCGTCCTCTTCTTGCGCCGCCCTCCTTGCTGATTCAGCATCCTTCCACAACAATTGTCAACAACGAACGTCCCCACATCGTCTTCGTCTTTCCCAATTGATCTCCAAGGTAAGCCGCCTCCATCTCCGACGCCTTCATCTGCGGCAGAGCCTCCTCTCTCCCTAAGGTCTTCCCTCACTGTTGCATTTTCCTGAAGGTTTCTCTCCTTCCGACTAGTCCTTCCTTACCCTCGTCTTCGACTGAGCCGTGTCCTTATCTCTGTCGCGACCTCCCAAGGCAGACATGGTCGTGTAGCACTGCAGACCAGCAGGGTCTTCTCCTCCACCTTTTCTGCTTCTAGGTCAGTTAGCATCCGCTTGCAAGGTCCTTCTCTTCAATTGCTGTTATCGCCAACATTGCTATCCTCTGTCTTGCTCAAGTTAGTAAGCAAAAGTCAACAAGCATAAGTTCAGTGGAAATAGATTAATCCAACAAACAGAGAACATCAATAAGCACAATGTCACTACACAGGATCAATCACAAGTTCAGTTATAAGATCCAGCAACAGGTTCAATATCCACAACGATTACATGAAAATGAGATTCTCAATCAGTAAAGTTTCTTCTTTCAACACTCAGATTATCAGTTGGGTAATCACAACAAATTTATTTTCTAAATTATTATCAAGATATCATGTTGTCTACTCATATTGTGAGTTCTGTGAATCTGTTTAACTTGTGAACTGTTTGTCTTAATATTGCGAATAAAACTGTTGCAACCATGCATGATTATTGTGCTTAATTTCATTAAGATTAGAGATGTTCAAAACTATAGTTGCAATTTTATTTAAATTCATTTGAAACATTATTAGTTTTGAATTGCTTTCCTGTCGAAGATCTCTCTATTTGGTAAAACATAACGACTTTGAGTATATCACTGATTCACTACATGGTACACACCAACATCTTCACATCAATTTGACATCAGAGCACAAGATTTAGGCAGGAACACTTTGCATTAGATTAAAAAAAAAAATTAGGCATTTGTTTAGAAAAATTTGTTTCCTTTTCTTTCTTTTGCATCAAATAAAAAAAAAGAGAAGAGTCAATGGAGATGCTACAATGAAACGTATAGATAACATGTTTCCCAAATCAAAGCATGCCTTAGAGCCTGTGCATAGGACTGAGAACTATCGTGAGCATCTCCATGAATGTGGAGGCCAACGTGGTTCGCTCCAACAACACCAAAGGCATGATGAACAATATCATGTTGACTGATACTTGAAGCGCATCCAATTGGACGTACCAATCTTTGATGGTCGTCTGGATTATTTTGATCGTTCTGGTTCGTAAATTTTTTCTGGATTGGCTACAAAGCATGGATAGGTATTTCACATGATACCTATTGTCTGAAGCTGAGAAAGTTAGCTTTGCTGCCATGAAGTTGATTGGCCAAGCAAGTCAATACTTGATCTGCCCTTGAGAATCTCCGTGAATTAAGAGGAGAATACCGTATTAGAACTTGGCATGACATGAAGGCTCATCTGAATCAAAAATATCGTTGCACCTGTGAAATTACTGAGCTAAAAAAAGCTGGCACTTTGGTTCAATACTCTGATGCTCCCAATTTAGGTTACACATTTAAGAGTCAGTATCACCGAGTCCTAACATTCAAGTCAACGTCATATCAATACTCAAACCAGGGTAACACACACACACACACACACACACACACCAGCATTTAAGATGGACACTAAAGACAAAAGCGTTACAAGTAACACTAAATGTCAAATTACTAAAAGGGACTTCTCCATACTTCGTCATACAATCCAGTGAAACAAATGCAAAGGTTATAGACAAGCTGTTGTCATATATCCAATCTCAGTCAAAGTCGCCAAATTTAGGAAACACATGTAATGAATCCAAAGACCCTTCCTTCTTTACTGTCTACTCTCCTATTGTTGTTGTGTGCTCTGGTCGTCAAGCCCTTCCTCCTCTACTACCGACACTGAGCCCATTCAGAGTTGCCATTGATAAACTGTCTATAACAGAATCAGAGTCTGACTCTGAAGAACTTATTTACCAGATAGAAGAACCTGAAGACTATGTTTCTGATGAAGAAATTCAGGGAGATGACATTGAGGAGTCCAAGCCTTCAATTCCTCCTGAACCCAAGTGATAACAAATCTTGTTGAAGTCACCTCCTTGACAATGAAGTTTACTGATGTCTCACCTAAAGACAGTACTTCGATTTTCTCCAAACTCATCAATGTGAATACAAGGATTGCTGAAGCCCTTCATGAAGACCTCCCGGACAAACTTCTAACGCGTGATATCCAACACGTCATTGATTTAACCCCAAGAGCTAGTCTTTCCGACTTGCCATATCATAGAATAGATCCTACCATGCATATTGAACTCAAAGAATAAGTTGATAAGTTGTCACTAGAGATCAAGCAATAGTGCTTTGTCCCAATAAACATTTATTTCTATGAGGATAAGTTCTGGAGCTATATCGTGACAAAAGATGTGGGTATGATCAAGGATGTTATCATCTATGATCGATGTATATCCAAAATTTTTGAGGATACAGTTTTGAGAGAACATAACGCCTTACAGATTATCAACTTCTCTTCCATCACTGTCAAACTTCAAGGTGCATCTCTTCTGCTTTTACCTGTTTGCATAATTTTCATCTTCACTACCAAACCAGGTAAACTATCATATACTTTTAGGATCATCTCTGATAATCCATTTTGATCAAGGTCGTGTATATTGTTGATCTGATGATCCAAGTGTCTAAAACTTTAATGTCCAATAGGGAGTCACATTAGCTATCTTCTGGAAGACTCCTCTAATATATGTTAAGCACTAAGTTAAGTTCTCTACTGCATTTCATTATAGAGTTTAAGAGTTTGGATTCTAAGCCTATATATCTGAGTTTGCATCATATTTTACAACACGCATGCAAGAACTACACATGAAAATCAGTGATATATTTGAATAAGCAATGCTTATTATAGACATCAGAAAAGGAATTTAAAACTTTTAGTGTTGACAATTTTGTGATGATTCAGAATCGTCCAAAATGGTTTCTCCGTGAAATCGTTAAAGATTTGTGCTTGATTTTTCAAAATCTTAAAAGAATTTAAATTACAATACTTATGTTATAGATTTGACATCAATTTTATTTTCAATATTGAGGACTAAGTGATTTATAAAATCTTGATTATCCATATACAACTCACTGGTTGATGAGCCTTATCTTGAGCTAATTTTAGAGTCTTTCACTTTCCCCTTTCAGATATTCATCCTATATAGCGGAAAAAATTAATAACATTTTAGATGATGAATTTATGGTGCAACTTGACCAATAATCTGAGATGTATGAAACAAACTTACAGCAGTAAGAGAGCAGTTCTGCAATTGACTCGACGGGGTCGAGTTCTCTCCCATCTGGGGAGAATTGATGAGAACATTAGGGCATTTGTTTGATTGCCCTTTATCTCTTATTTTATTTCAGTTGTATTTTCATGTTTTGAGATGTATTTTAGTTAGTTATTGCAGACAACCGCATGGAGTAGTAGGTAGTTAATTAGTTTAGTGGATGGTTGTAAATTTGTAACATATATGTACCCATTATTCTATTTGCAGAATCAATGATAAATATGAAATCCTTGAGTTTCCTCTCTGCCTGCATCTTTTTTCCCCCTCCTCTCTCTGGAACGAATTATTGAATGAATGTCGAAGCTTTGAAGTAAAAATTCCCTGCCCACTTCCTCTTCTCTCTGGCTCCTTTCTCTCATCTCACTCCTTCTCTCCCTTTAATTTACCCCTGTGACATCAACCTACCCCCTCCCTTTCTATTACTCTCTGTGAACTGAAAATCAAACCCATCCCCACCAATCTCTTTCTATCTTCCTCACACCAAAGAACTCAACCCGACATCACCCTAGGACTACCAATCAAGATCATGTTTCCCTTCTTGCGGTCGTTGTGCAGATCAGAGCTGGACAACTCCTTGTTGCTGTACAGAACAACAAGGCAGCTCAATTTGTCCTCTTTGTGCGTCCTTCTCCTCGCTAATTTAACATCCTTCTGCAACAATTGTCAACAGCGAACTTCCCCACGTCATCTTCGTCTTTCCAATTGATCTCCTCCATGCTAAGCCTCCTCCATCTCCGTCGCCTTCGTCTGCGGCACAACCTCCTCTCTCCCTGAGGTCTTCCCTCATCGTTACATTTTCCTGACGGTTCCTCTCCTTCCGGTTAGTCCTCCCTTACCTTCGTCTTTGACTGACCTGTGTCCTTATCTCTGCCTCAACCTCCCAAGACAACCATTATCGTGTAGCATTATAGACCAGTAGGGTCTTCTCCTCCACCATTTGCTACTTCTAGGTCAGTTAGCATCCACCTGGGTCATTCTCCTCTTCAATTGCTGTCAGTGCCAACAGTGCTATCCTTTACCTTGTTCAAGTTAGTAAGCAAAAGTCAACAATTATAAGTTCAGTGGAAATAGATTAATGCAACAAATAGAGAACCTCAATAAGCACAATGTCATTACATAAGATCAATCAGAAGTTTAGTTATAAGATCCAACAACAGGTTCAATATCCACAATGATTATCTAAGAACGAGATTCTCAGTTGGTAAATTTCTTCTTTCAACACTCAGATTATCCGTTGGGTAATCGCAACAAATTTATTCTCTAAATTATTATCAAAACATCATGCTGTCCACTCACATTGTTAGTGGTATGACTGTTTAACTTGTGAACTGTTTGTCTTAATATTGCGAATAAAACTGTTGTAATCATGTATGATTATTGTGCTTAATTTCATTAAGATTAGAGATGTTCAAAACTACGCTTGCAATCTTATTTAAATCCATTTACAATACTACTAGTTTTGAATTGCTTTTCTGTCGAAGATCTTTCTATTTAGTGAAACGTAGCGACTTCGAGTATATCAGTGATTTACTACATGTCACGCACCCACCGTTTCACATCACAGGGCCTCTTCTAACTTTCTAATGGGACCTTTTCAAATATTTTTTGTGATATAATCCTGCTACATATTTGGTATGCTTTCATGATCAACATTTTACATCTTCCGGATATTGTTTTATCCTTGAAGTATCTTGTCACAATTCTCGTAGACATCTTAAGATTTATCATTTTTTTATTGCTAACGTTCAGAATTATATCCTATTCTTACAATCACCACATATCTGTTGTTTTTTTTTTCTCTGATTTATGTGGAACATGTTTCTTTAGTCTTATGAAGTTAACAAAAAATGCATCTCTCCTTTGTAGTAGGCATTCCTAGATCATATGCTTGTAGAAGTAATTCTTATTCATCGCAGAATGCTCTCAATTATGTGTATTTTTATGTTAACTCCTGTAAAAATATTTCAATCAATACTATTTGTTCGTATTGATGAAGTTTGTTTAGGACTAAGAGAGTCTTATGGTCTATAAATAAACCCTTAGGGTTGGCCTTAATGTATCGAAGAATTAGTAATTCCTAAAAGATGTACAAGAAAGTGAGATTCGTGTGAGAAATTTTTAGCCACAAGAGTTCACTGTTCTTGGCGACCATCAAAGGGCTTGTAAGTTCTTAGCGAGAGGTGTAAGTGTGTCTTATTCTACTCTCCCAAAGTTTAATAAAGTTTCTCCCTTATCTCCCGTGGACTTACACACGATCTGTTTGATAAGTGGAACCATGTAATATTATGTGTTGGTTTTCTATACTCTGAAATATCTTCTCTTTTTTTTTTCTCGTTGCTTGTCGATCCTATGTTGCTTCCACTGCGCCACCCAACGATCCATCATGGGGGCATCCGTATTCATAATAATTGGTATCAGAGCAAAGTCAACGTGAAGATGTCTGTGATCAAGTATGATATTCAGAAGTTCGATGGTGTCATCAATTTCAGCAGGTGGCAGATTATGATGAGCGCCATCCTGACCCAGAGCGGATTGAAGAAAGCACTACTTAGAAGGGAGAAAAAAAACCTCAAAATATGAAGGAAAAAAAACTTAGCAGGTGATCGGTCGCTAATATTGCACATTCATTAACATATTCTCATACTTATTATAAAATAAACTCTGCTTTTTTCTAATTATTGTTTAGTTTATTTGCAGGCCCATTCCTAAAGGAGAGTGAAGAGAAATGAGCCCAAAAACCATCAAATTCTGATTTAAATCAGAATTAATTCGAACTCAGTAAATCAGGGCAGATCAGGTCGGTTCAGATTGGTTGAAAACCAGTTAGAACAAATTCCTACAAATCAATCGGTTAAAGCCAAGGATCAAAGGCCGTTTCTCACAATTCCGGAGATAAAACTGAAAATCAGCTGAAGATAAAGTCATATCCCGAAACTTGGACGCTCCACCCCTCGGCTGTGGCCACCTGGCCACAGCAAAGCTGCAGAAACGTGGCATAAGCCGCGGATCTATGGCTTTGTTAGGGAGTTAGGGGGAGCGTTTGCTCCCCCTATCTTCATATGCTTTCATAGGTTGGGTTTTGCCTATAAATACTGAGATTTCAGAGCGTACAAGGAACGACCATGCAGAGATAGAATTTAGTCCACGTTTTCATTCTTTTTAGTATAGATTTTTATTTTCTTTTCATGTAATTTTATTTCTTTGTAAGTATAGTTTAGACTGAGATTCATGTAAGAGAGAGGCTTAGGTTGAGAGTGACACCGATGTACCTCCTTCTTTCTTCCATCGTTTCTGCAAGTAATAAAAGGTAATTTTTTTACGTTTGTCTTTACTTTTGTTTTCTTCTTCTTCTTTCTACTTTTCTTCTTTTGGTTATGATAAGCATTCAAGTGAATCTAGAAGCATCAATATAGCCATGTTTGTGTGAGTGCCAACGTTATTACATGATGATGATCTCCTCCTCGAGATTCTGTATCATTTCATTCTTATTCGTCTTGATGATGTAATGCGAATGGGGACTAAGTTCGATCTTATATTTTATGCGTTGAACGCCTCTAAAGTAAGGTAGAACATGCAAGGTTTCCAGGTAAGTCATCAATCAGAGGAGGTAAGTATTTCTTTTATCTTTTCTTTCTTTTCTTTTATTTCTTTAGTTTAGATCACCAACGTCAACAACACCCAACTCTTTCATCGCTCATTTCGATTTCTTTGTACATATCATTTCTAGTTTCTCCATCTTCTTAATCTACCATATTCTTCCTAATTTAACTTTAACTCAATTTTTCCTTTTTCTTTTAAAGAACTAAAAGAAGAATTTAACCATTAATTGTAGCTTATAAGAGAACTTACTAAAAAGCTTCCATCACTAGTCCCTCCTTATGGATCACGACCCGCATAGCCACTTGCTATTGCGGTAGAATTAAGCACTTGCACATCTCTATTTTAAAGTTCTAAAATTCTGTAATTTTGTGCAGGTTCCAACTCAATCAGCAGGCGTTGGATGAGAAAGCCTTGACGACTATTCAGCTTTACTTGGTGGACGAAGTGTTGAATGAGTTTTTATGAAGAAAACAATATCCTCGTTGTAGGAGCGACTTCAAGATCACTATCTGAAGAAGTCGTTGGCGAATCGGTTGATTCTGAAATATCGTCTCTTTCTTCTCCGCGTGCATGAAGGTACACCCATCAAGTCTCACATTGCCGAATTTTTCTCTATTATCAATGATTTAAATAAGATAGAGGTTAAGATAGAAGATAAGAATCAAGCACTTCTATTATTTTATTCTTTACCTTTTTCATATAAGAGTTTTAGGGAAGCTATCTTCTATAGAGGAAAATCAACTATCAAGATCAATGAGATCAAGGAATATCTGCTCAAAAAGGACAAAATTGACACTTAGTTGACAGGTGAGTCTCATCGTGATGATTCCGGGTAAGTTTACTTTTTAAAGGAGGAATAATAATGAAAGTTTTACGGGTGACGCAAAACACAAGATTTGGTGTGCAACTGGTGTCACAAGAAAGGGTACATTAGACCTGATTATTGAACTTGTAAGAAGAAATAACAAGATGTTAATGTCGTTGAACTGGCTGAAGGGGATGAATATAAGTGTGATGTTCTATCTGTTACAGACAAATCGACCAATAACAAAGATAGATTATTAACTCTGGATGTTCATAGTATATCAGTTCCAATAGGAAGATATTCTTTTCACACACTTCGGTTCAAGGGGGAGAGGTCTTCATGGAGAATTCTGCTACAAGTAAGGTGATTGGCGAAGGAACAATCTACTTTCGTTTTAATGATAGATGCATCACTACTTCGTTCATCATGTCCCGAATAAAGGTACAATCTCATCTCTCTTGGATCCTTACATAAAGAAGGGTTCAATTTCAGTTCTGATGGTGATCTTATGAAAGTCTCTAAAGAGACCCATGTGAAGTTTCAAGCCGAATGTGTCGGCAACATTTACATGTGAAATTCGGAGGTTACAGTTGATGGATTGCAGTTATTCTCGGCTTCAAGATCGAAGGTTGTGGAACAATGAGAGACTACGATAATTTCGAGCTGGATGTTCAGTTTTACTCCGAAGGTAGATCGGGATTAAGCGGCACAGATGCACAATAAAGAAGTCCAGATCATTACTCCTATGGTGGAGCAAATTCTCATAACTCCTATATGGATTAAGGAGATTGTTGGGTGATCAAGTTCAGGTCGGGCCTGAACTTGTTCGACCTAATCAAGTTGTGAACCCCATAAGAGTGTTATGGAGAAGAGGGAGTGAGATGGAAGAGTTATTCAATTGTGCATTAATATGAGCACATGGAGCATGGTGACTATTCTTGGACTAGGACGTATTCAAGTCAAGGGGAGATTGTTAGGATTGTGACTGGAATACATCGTGAAGGTAGAGGAAACTTTGGAGATCAAAGAACGAACGTACACAAGAATCTGTGCATAATATAAGTCGACTTATACTTGGTATAAATCAACTTATGATAAGAATTAGTTGACTTATACAAGAGTATAGTCGACTGGTCTTACAAAAAGAAAGTAAAGTTCTCAATTTTTTGTCAGATTAGTTGACTTATAATGATTATTAGTCGACTAATAGACATGATTAGTCGACTAATATCGGGTCTAGCAGTTTCCTATTCTGAATCTATTTCTAGTTTTGAGTTAGATTTGAGTTTCCTTTCTTCTGAGGCGATGATTGTGCGTATTGATGAAATTTGTTGGGAGATTTATAAATAAACCCTTGAGATAGGCCTTCAATGTATCGAAGAATTAGTAATTTCTAAAAGGTGTGATTCATCAAGATAGTGAGAGATTCGTGTGAGAAGTTTTTAACCACAAGTGTTCACCGTTCTTGACGACCATCAAAGGGCTTGTAAACTTCTTAGCTAGAGGTATAAGTGTTTCTTATTATACTCTCCTAAAGTTTAATAAAGTTTTCTCGCTTCTCTCGTGGATGTACACAAGATCTGTTTGATCGGTAGAATCACGTTATATTGTGTGTTGGCTTTCTATACTTTAGAATATCTTCTTCTTCTCTTTTCTTCTCATTGCTCGTCGCTCCTACGTTGCTTCTGCTGCCCCGCCCCAGCGATCCGTCGTGGGGGCACCCGTATTCACAACACCATTTACATCTTTCTTCCTTTTGAATTCATTCAGTACCATTTACGTCTTCCTTCCTTTCGAATTCCATACATCAACTCATCTTTATTTCCGAGAGTGCTGTGTTCTTTGCTGCCATCTTAATTTCAAATTTCTAATAACAGTTTGTGTACACTGATAAACATTAATATGATTCCCTTTGATTCCTGTTGCTATGTGGTTGTGTTACTGATGGGGACATTGCATGAGGGCGCCCGGGGAGATTCGATCGCGTGTATCAGCGCAGGAGGCGTCGAGCTGCTTCTATTTGGATTTAGTTGGAGTCTGTAGCTGGAGTCTGTATTTTATTTTTTAGTATTATTCATCTTATTTATTTTTAGTGTTTTAGTACCACATCGGTTGTGTGAAAAAACTTAAATTTTGTAAGCCTATTTAATTGGCTTTGATTGAAATAAAAAGGAGGCACTCTTGATGATAAAAATTGTTGGATTTTCATTTTGAAAATTTAATCATGAATCGGAGTGTGTGAAACCTCTTTTAAAATGGGATTTTGAGTGTAAAACCACTATCCTAATTATTTTTTCCTATCTCAAATTTTATTCATCTTTCAAATCCCAACCTCCAAATTTCAATCCCACTGCAAACAATCTCGGCCATCCGCAAGATGAAAAAAGAGAAAAGAAATTACATTACACAACCCTATTTGTATTCTTCTTCCCTGCTTCTTTCCACAGCCGCGGTCAATATTTCTCACCGCTTTTCCAGCAACCAATCAGAGCCGCCCCCTTCATCTTTTATCTCCACCCCAAAAGAGTTAAATCCTTCACCAATCATCAGCAGCCCATGCCAAAACATCCATCAATTCTCCATTTAATCCCACCCATCCTTATCCTCTTCAACACCTACTTGTCCACCACTGCCGCTAGCAAATATCCCACAAAACCCCAATTAGCCACAAAACAAAGGGTATTAACTCTCCCTCTTCCCTGTTTCTCTCACAGCCACAAGTAAGCACCTGATTTCCCTCACTTGCTTGCGTAAGCATACCATCCCCCATATCTTCAAACATCCCACAATTCCCTCCATCTCCATAGGCGTGGACAACAGCAGCTGCAAGTGCCCTCGCCGTTTGCATCAACCAAGAGCACCACACAACAGAGGTGTTCCTTCCCTGCCATGCACAACCAGTGAATCTCTCACCTGCAACAGTAAAGACACAACTTCAGTCCACTTTCAAGTAGATCGGGAAAGAGTATTAAAGCAAGTCAACACAACAGGGACACGAAAAGCTTCAACAGGTACTTTATTTTTCAGCAAAATCAGAATATTTGTAAGATTACACCACTTATTTTATCTCTAGGATATTATCATGAATTTTCTGTTGTCCACAAAATTATTGGTGAGCTGTGTGATTCTGTATGCTTTTGTATTTTACTATTCTGGGATTGCAAGTAAGATTTCTTTTATGTAACTAAGCATTGCGAGTAGTTTGTGACGGTGGAATTATCCCCATTGCGAGTATAATAATTTTTGTTTAAAAACCACCTTGCCATATAATGAGTTTCAAGTTTATTTCTACTGAAGATCGTAGCTGATAGTGAAACTAGTAGGTTTAATTTTATCACTGATTCCAGACATCACCAGCATGCTGTTTCGCATCATTTTTGGTATCAGAGCATGGTTTAGGTTTAAAAAAAAAAAAATTTTGCATTAGCATATTGTTAGGAATATCATTTATTTTTGCATAATTTTTTTTAAAAAAAATTGTTCACTTACATTCATCTAGATCATGTTAGTGCATGCTCACCCGTAGTGGACACCCCTGCTAGGAGAGTCTAGTGAGTCAGGCATAACAACTATGGATCCCCAACAACTCACCGATGCAATTGCTACCATACAAGCCCAACTAGCTAACCTGACCTAAACTGCAGCCCAGACTGGAGATAGGTTAGGTAGAGTTGAAACTCGTCTCGAGAACCGCAATGAACATGAAGGAGAACGTAATCGAATGGTACCATACCAAGGACGTGGTGAGCGAGACCCTGATAGTCAGTTCTTGAAGAGTATCAAGATTGATGTCCTAACTTTCGATGGACGTCATGATCCACAATTTTTTCTTGATTGGACTCAACAACTTGACAAGTACTTCACGTGGTACGATCTCACTGAGCCCAGAAAAGTTAAGTTTACAGCGATGAAGTTAACTGGTCAAGCTAGCCAGTATTGGACTAACTTGGTGAACATGCGTGTTGCTCGTGACCAAGAACCAATCGGTACTTGGAGAAGAATGAAAGATGAACTTAAAGGAAAGTATGTGCCGCCATCGTTCAGTGCCCGTCTTATGCATAAGTGGCACGATACACTCAAGGCAACAAATCGGCACAAGAGTATGTGGAGAAATTTGATGAGTTCCTCATCAGATGCAAAGCCATTAACACTGAAGGGCAAGCTCAAATCATGTTTAGGTTTAGAGCCGGACTTAGGGAAGACTTACGAACTGAACTTTTGGCTCGTGAAATCACCGAGCTCGAAACAGCCTACGCATTAGTTCAAGATTTAGATGCGGCCAATCTAGTTCTCTTTCTAAGAGTCACGTACAAACAACTAGGCCTAACTCGGGTTCATACCCCAACCGTTTTCAAAGTCAAACTTCTTCCACAAGGTAGATACTAAAGGCAAGAGTATCGAGAATAAAGACAAAGGCACTGATAGAGAGTTCTCCAAACTGAATCCCACAATCAAATGTTACAAGTGCCAGGGATATGGACATGTAGCTGCCAATTGTCTAACTCCGGTCAAAATTGCCTTAGTCAATGGGGAACCTGAAGTAGTATCAGAATCGGAATCAGAGGAATTTATTTTTCAGGGAGAAGAAGAAGAGTCTGATATGGACGATGATACCACGGATGATAACATTGGTCTTAACTGCATTCAACCTATGATATTGATTCATTTATCCATCGTCAGATGTGCCTTATCTTAACCCAAGAAGAAAGATGACTGGAGACGAACCACCATGTTTCACATCATTATGAAGATTGATGGTAGAAGCTGCAAGATAATTGTAGACAGTTGATGTTGTATTAATGCTGTGTCGTCTACAGTAATTACCAAAATTGGTCTGAAGGCTGAACCCCATCCGCATCCCTATAGAGTAACATGGATTAACTCTTCAGCACTGGAAGTAAAGCAAAGATGTCTTGTCCCGATAGACTCGGTCTCTACAAGGACAAAATTTGGTGGATGTCGTATCTATAGATGTAGGTCACGTTATCCTTGGATGACCATGGCTATACGACAAGGATGTTACCATCTACGGTCGGTCAAACATGTGTCAATTCGAACATGAAGAAAAGAAAATCAAGTTGTTACCTCGTGAGCCTAAGGCTGAATCATCTGAACCAAAGCCTACCACAGTGAAGAAAACTAACAGTATCAGCTTGATTACGGCAAAAGCTTTCAGTCAAGATGTAGAAAAAAGAGCTCCCTTCGTGATCGTTGCGACCAAGGAAATTTCTAAGGAATCCAACACCGCGATTCCTCCCGAAGTCACACTAGTGATTGCGGAGCTCGCTGATGTGTTTCCTGAAGATCTCCCAGACAAGCTTTCACCGATGCGTGACATACAACACGCTATTGATCTAGTCCCAGGAGCTAGTCTTCCTAACTTGCCCCACTATAGAATGAACCCCCACCGAGCATGTTGAACTCAAGAGGCAAGTCGATGAATTGATGAGAAAGGGCTTCATCCAAGAGAGCATGAGTCCTTGCGCGGTTCCCGCCCTACTGACGCCCAAAAAAGACGAATCTTGGCGTATGTGCGGATAGTCGTGCCATTAACAAGATAACGATTAAATACCATTTCCCCATTCCTAGACTGGACGATATGTTGGACATGATGTCTGGTGCCACTATTTTCTCCAAGATTGATCTCAAGAGTGGTTATCACCAAATTCGCATCCGTCCTGGAGATGAGTGGAAGACTACCTTCAAAACGAAGTATGAGTTATATGAGTGAATGGTCATGCCTTTTGGGTTGACCAATGCTCGGAGTACTTTCATGCGAGTAATGATGCAAGAACTACGTCCATTTATGGGCAAATTCTTAGTAGTATACTTTGATGACATTCTCATCTACAGCCAATCTCGTGAGCAACACTCGACCATCTACGTCAAGTTTGTTCTATATTGAGGAAGGAAGAGTTGTACGCTAATCCTAAGAAGTGCACCTTCTCTCTTCACAAGTTCAATTCCTCGGATTTGTAGTATCTGCTGATGGAGTTTCTGCGGATCCTGAGAAGATCAGAGCCACTGAGGAATGGCCCGAGCCTAAGACAATTTGTGATGTAAGAAGTTTCACAGACTTGTTACCTTCTATCGTCGGTTCAATTTAAGGATTTAGCATTGTCATGGCTCCAATCACCGACTGTTTGAAGAAGGGAGAATTTAATTGGTCTCATGCTGCCACTAAGGCATTTGTTGAGATCAAGAAGAGAATGGTTAGCACTCCTGTTATGCGTCTCCCTGATTTTTCTAAAGTCTTTGAAGTAGCGTGTGACACATCAGGAATTGGAATAGGCGGAGTCCTCGCTCAAGAATGGCATCCAGTTGCTTACTTCAGTGAGAAACTGAATGATGCCCGACAACGATATTCCACTTATGATAAGGAATTCTATGCGGTGATTCAGGCACTTCACTATTGGCGACATTACCTTTTGCCGCATGAGTTCGTTCTCTTCTCTGATCATGAGGCCCTAAAATACATCTACTCTCAAAAGAATTTGAACGCATGACATGGGCAATGGATTGAGTTCCTTCAAGACTATACGTTCACTCTACGCCACAAAATAGGAGTAGAAAACAAAGCCGCTGATGCTCTCAGCCGCCATATTTTCATTTTGACCAAGATGTCCACGGTGGTAAATGGCTTTGAGAAGATAAAAGCTGAATACGCGTCGTGTCCCGATTTTTGCGACATATACGCCATATTGATAGATGGATTGACTCAAGAAGTGGATGGTTATACCCTGCATGATGGGTATCTCTTTCTACGCCGAAAGTTATGCATCCCAAGAACCTCCCTTAGAGAATTTCTTGTGTAGGAATTGCATGCTGGTGGTCTAGCCGGGCATTTCAGGAATGAGAAGACCATAGAAGCCGTTGAGTATCGGTTCTATTGGCCAGGATTGAAACGTGACGTTGCCAAACATATTGGAAGGTGTCACACCTGTCAACTCGCAAAGCAACAGAAACAAAACACCGGTTTGTACACTCCACTACGGTCCCAAATTGCTCATGGCAGGATGTTAGTATGGACTTTGTGTTAGGACTTCCAAAAACTCTAAGAAAGCATGATTCAGTTCTAGTTGGTGGACTGTTTTCTAAAATGGCCCACTTTCTGCCTTGTTCCCGTACTTCTGACGCCTCTAAAGTGGCCAAAATCTTTTTCGATGGTGTCGTTAAACTGCACGGTCTGCCTAAGAACATTGTATCCGACAGAGATGTTAAGTTCACTAGTTATTTCTGGAAGACCCTTTGGCACATGTTAGGGACAAAATTGAAATTCTCCACTGCTTTTCACGCTCAGACAGATAGCCAAACCGAGGTTGTGAATAGAAGTCTAGGAAATTTACTGCGTACCCTTGTTGGAGAACATATTGGAAATTGGGATCTAAAGTTGTCTATTGTCGAGTTTGCATATAATTCATCAGTTAGTAGGACAACAGGTAAAAGTCCACATGAAGTAGTATATGGTTTTAGGCCTAGGCAGCCCATTGATCTCATTCCCATGGTTGACCATTATAGAGTCTCTGAGTCTGCATCCTCCTTTGCCACGCATATGCATGAGTTGCACAAAGTCATCAGTGATAAAATTAAACAAAGCAACTTTGACTACAAGTTACGAGCTGATGTTAGGAGAAAATTTAAAACTTTTGATATTGGCGACCTTGTGATGGTCCGGATTCGTCCGGAACGGTTTCCTCCGGGGACTGTTAAAAAATTACATGCTCGTAGTGCTCGACCATTCAAAATTAACAAAACTTAATGACAATGCTTATGTTATTGATCTTCCTGAAGATTTTGGAATTAATCCTACTTTCAATATTGAGGATCTGATAGAATATAAGGGTCCAAATTTAAACCCCAGCAACCCATTGGTTGATGAGCCTACCCCTGAGCTATTTTCTGAGGGACCCCCACTTCCACCACTCTCAGATATCAGTCCTAATACAACAGAGAATATTGATAAAATTCTAGATGATGAAATTATCTCCACAAGAGATGGTGGAACTCGACGGTATCTGATACGCTGGAAGGGGAAGTCACCTGCTAAGGACACGTGGCTAGATCGCAGTGAGTTGCAGCAGATTGATTCAGACCTGTTGGAGTATTATGAGAGCTCCTTCACACATGACTCGACAGAGTCGAGTTCTCTCCCACCTGGGGAGAATGATGGGGATATTGCATCAGCGCGCCCGGGGAGATTCGATCGCGTGTATCAGCGCAGGAGGCGTCAAGCTGCTTCTATTTGGATTTAGCTCGAGTCTGCAGTTGGAGTCTGTATTTTATTTTTTAGTATTATTCATCTTATTTATTTTCAGTGTTTTAGTACCACATCGGTTGTGTGAAAAAACTCAAATTTTGTAAGCCTATTTAATGGCTTTGATTGAAATAAAAAGGAGGCACTCTCGATGATAAAAATGTTAGATTTTCATTTTGAAAATTTAATCATGAATCGGAGTGTGTGAAACCTCTTTTCAAAATGGGATTTTGAGTGTGAAACACTATCCTAATTATTTTTCCTATCTCAAATTTTATTCATCTTTCAAATCCCAACCTCCAAATTTCAATCCCCACTGCAAACAATCTCGGCCATTCGCAAGATAAAAAAAGAGAAAAGAAATTACATTACACAACCCTACTTGTATTCTTCTTCCCTGTTTCTTTTACAGCCGCTGTCAATATTTCTCATCGCCACCAGCAACCAATCAGAGCCGCCCCCTTCATCTTTTATTATCTCCACCCCAAAAGAGTTAAATCCTTCACCAATCATCAGCAGCCCAAGCCAAAACATCCATCAATTCTCCATTTAATCCCACCCATCCTTATTCTCTTCAACACCTACTTGTCCACCACTGCCGCTAGCAAATATCCACAAAACCCCAGTTAGCTACAAAACAAAGGGTATTAACTCTCCCTCTTCCCTGTTTCTCTCACAGCCGTAAGCAAGCACCTGATTTCCCTCACTTGCTTGCGTAAGCATACCATCCCCCATATCTTCAAACATCCCACAATTCCCTCCATCTCCATAGGCGTGGACAACAACAGCTGCAAGTGCCCTCTCCCTCTTCGTCTGCGTCAACCAGGAGCACCACCAAACACTGCCATCTCTATCCAGCAACAGAGGTGTTCCTTCCCTGCCATGCACAGCCAGTGAATCTTTCACCTGCAACAGTAAAGACACAACTTCAGTTCACTTTCAAGTAGATCGGGAAAGAGTATTAAAGCAAGTCAACACAACGGGGACACGAAAACCTTCAACACGTACTTATTTTTCAGCAAAATCAGAATATTTGTAGGATTACACCACTTATTTTGTCTCTAGGATATTATCATGAATTTTCTATTGTCCACAAAATTATTGGTGAGTTATGTGATTCTGCATGCTTTTGGATTTTACTATTCTGGTATTGCAAGTAAGATTCCTTCTATATAACTAAGTATTGCGAGTAGTTTGTGATGGTTGGAATTATCCCCATTGCGAGTATAATAATTTTTGTTAAAAACCACCTTGCCAGAGTTTCAAGTTTATTTCTACCGAAGATCGTAGCTGATAGTGAAACTAGTAGGTTTAATTTTATCACTGATTCCAGACATCACCCGCATGCTGTTTCGCATTAGTTACTCATCAGGTTCTTCATTCTCCTTGTGCACTAGTACCTGAACTCATTTGCTAGGCTGTAGATTCATCTATTACTACTTAGCTATTCAGAGTTTAATGCTTGGGGGGAAGGTGATGGTTTGGATTGTGCTCGTTTCCTAATATATTCATGCAATCATGCTTCGCTTCTGATTTTCCAATTCACTTTTTGTGTTCAATGACTTCAATCTTTGTGATGCCTATGATTTTGGAATCCATTCGGTCCTTGGTTTGTGAACATTGTTTTTCGTCAAACATTGACGTCTTGAAATGTAGTATGAAGATTCAAGTGAGGGTTCTTTGTTCTTGAATCCTTGAGCATATGATCCGCGGGGAACACATCCATGGCTGATTCTGGAAAAAGACTGTCAGTTTGGTGAAACAAAATAAACTCTGCCTGCAGAGCATTTCTCATGCCCTAAGAACAAGTCCAAGATTGACAATATAAAGTATGCTTCTTTACAAGAAAACATGATGGATTTAGTGAGATGGAGTTTGGTTGTGATCTTGCAGAGGCTCATCAGTGCATTTTCTGTTTTGTGTTCAATGTGAACAATCGATATTCATTCATTCGAATTTTGGTCCTGATTGGATTGATCCCATGAACTGTGCCAGTGTTCTCAATGTTATTTGTGATCTTTTAGCCTTTAAATATCAGTGTGGAAACAGGTTTGCATGAACTGAGGTGATTGTGTTATGTATGTAGTCACATAACTTTGTGGAAAAAAATTGGAAGGAAAGACCAGAGCTATGAGGGTAGTCAAAGTGAATGGATATAGTTCTCTACCTATTTCCTGTATTAGTTTTGCTCACTTGTCTTTGTTGCATCAAGTTCTCAAATATGAATGGATATATAGCCTCTTGATGTGTCAAGTTCTCAAATGCAACTCGTCTTAAAATGTTTTTGCCTCTGGGAAATTTTTAATGAATCATCCATTGTACTGTATATTCTTGTCAAAACAAACCGAGCGAAGATTTTCTCCCGTGACTCATATATTAATAGTGTCCGTCTGTCCGCTTCCGAGGAGAGCTCCTCTCCCTCCTCTCCCTCCTCCTCCTCTCCTTCCTCTTCTCCTCTCCTCCGCCTTCAAAGAGAGCTCCTCCTCCTCTCCTTCTCTTCTCCTCTCTCTCCGCCGCCACCTTTTACCTTCTCGCCTCCAACTCGGATTCGTCGCAAGTCGGATCTCGATTCCTCCTCCTCCTCCTTTTCCTCGGATTCGAAGGCAATCCAGTTCAATCTCGAGCACGCCTTTGGCGACTCCGGCTTCTCCTCCGTCGGGGGATTCACCACTCGCTCAAGTCTGGTGCCACGGCGGACAGGTCAGGATCCTGATATCTTGAAACAATTTCTCGATTTCGAAATTAAATGGAGGTTTGTGTTTCCTTGACTCATACTTACGCTCACCAAGCTGAGTTAAAAAGTTTTGGCTTATTGTTTTCTGTTTTTTATAATTTGAATGAATTTGGTGTTGTGCAGAGGCTGTTGAAAGAGGATGCGTTCTACATGATTAGAGTGTCGTCGAATGTATTGAATCCCGCTGGAAAAGAATATGTTGTTTCGTCTGTTAGAGTTGTAAGTTGACATTGTAGTTAAGCAACCTTAATTGCTTTTGCTCATGAGACGATCTCATAATTGGATTAATGTGCTTGTATTGTCTTTTGACATTTTTTTTTCTGCCTCAGAAGAAAAATGTTATTGAGTATTGGAAATCTATCATCTTAGCTCTTTGTCTAGACCCTTTATGTGCTATTAGAATTTGAAGGGTTTTTCTTTGGATGCACGAGCTTAAATGCATGAGCAAAAATGTTATAATAACCAACAATTATAACTAACAATAATTTTTAGTCTTTTGTGTCAAAATACTTGTTAGTTGCCTTTGCAAGTAATGCACCAACTCATAGAAGGGTTGATGTAGATAAAGATTTAGGAGAAATAATAGGAAACATTGATTGAGAGAGAAAATGAGAAACAAATGGTGCAAGAGTCCCATGTGTTTCTATCTTCATGGAGAGATTTTAGGATCTGATGATTTCATTTGGGGTTTCTTTCATATGAATTACAAGTTTCACATGAGTCACGCGTTGTCATTGATATCTCTAACACTCCCAGTAAGTGAAGCGAGTTTGGAAGAACCGAGAGCTTGCTCTTCAGCATAAAAATCTTGATGAGCTCAAAAGCTTAGTAAGAATGTCTACTAGTTGGTCTTTAGTGTTCACAAATCGAACATCCAGGGCTCCATTGGCGATATAGTCCCGCATAAAATGAATGTCGATCTCAACATGTTGGAGCGTAAGGACGGATAGAATTGACCGAGAGATATATTGTACCCAGGTTGTCACAGAGAATTATTGGGGGAGATTGCGGAAGTCCAAGCTCGCGAAGTAATGACTGCAACCAAACGACCTCTGCTGCAGTGTTGGCCACACTTCTATACTCTGCCTCAGTGCTGAATCGTGCCAACAACCTCAAATCTATCATTTAGCATGGCTTTATCTCTCCTGTCATTCTTCTGTACAATTTATTGCTTACATTGATGCAGACTGGGTATCAATGATCGAAAATCTACCAGTGGCTAATGTGTGTTTCTTGGTACCAATCTCACACCAACCACATGTATGCTAGAGTGGGCAAATGTACACATTGTGGCGCAAAGGCCATCTTGAAAGATTTTATTTTGATAAAATAAATTCTATAATTTTGCAAATAAAAATGTTTGAGTTTCTTATGATGCTAACCTCCGTGGACCCAAAAAGATATGCGTACCAAAATTCTCATCACTTGTGTTTGATGTAGGTGTGGGCTCTCAGAAAACGTGAGAGGATTGGTGCCTTAGTGGTGGATGCATTGGAACTTGAAGGACACATCTAATTGATGCATCACCATCAAGGAAGCATGTTGGGCGGACCACCATGGTTTGGAGACCTAAAGAATAGTTCATATGGTTTGGTAACTATCTTAACTCCCATTTGTATTACTTTACATGCTACTCATTGTTGATTTTTAGCATGTTGTAGTTTTAATGCTTATTATATTAAATGCAATGCTCATTAGACTTGTGATATACATATATAAAATTTGAGATACACCCATGTTCATATGGATTTATATTTTTGTGTTCTCACTTTATTTAGCTATTGTGTATAACCTACTTCTAAA
>JAVJIF010021462.1:0-22500 GCA_038442645.1 Agave tequilana
GTTAAAACTCTGCATTAGCGTTTGACCAAATTAAACTTATTTCTGTACTTAATTTGAAAGTTTGACCAAAAGTCAATTTTTTAGCCCCGACTTGCCTAAAGTAGGCCTTATAAGAGCCAAATAAGGCCCAAACAGGGAGAAAACTTGATTTTAAATAGCCGGGAACGGTATTACAAAGCTTCTATATTCAATTACTATTAATAAACTTGTTTCTAGCCTTAATCTGAAAGCTTGACGAAAAGTCAAACTTTCAGTCCCGATTGGCCCATAGTAGGCTTTATAAGAACGGAATAGGCCCAAAAAGGAGAGAGAACATGTTTTCAAGAGCCGAGAGTAGTATTACATAGTAATTTTTATATAAATTCAAACCTTCAGCCTTGATTGGCCTGAATGAGGCATTATAAGAGCCAAATAGGATCCAAACAGGAGGAGAATGTGGTTTTCAAGAGCTGTGAGTGGTATCGCATAGTTTTTATATCTAATTACTACTAATTAACCTTGTTTCTAGCGTTAATTAAAAGTTTGACCAAAAGTCAAACTTTCAGCCTGATTAGCCATACGGTCCAAATAAAGAGAAATGCAGTTTTTAATAACCGCGAGTCTATTACATAGTTTTTATGTATAATTATCACTATTAAACTTGATTCTAGTTTTAATTAGAAAGTTTTACCAAAAGTTAAACTTTCAAGCCTCGACTGCTTGAACCAGGTTTATAAGAGCCGAGAAGGCCCAAACGGGGAGAAAATATGGTTTTAAGAGCTGAGAGTAGTATCACATAGTGTATATGCATAACAACTACTAATTAAACTTGTTTCTATTTTTGATTTAGAGGTTTGACTAAACGTCAAACTTTCAACCCGAATTGGCCTGAACTAGGCCTTATAAGAACCCAATAGGGTTGAAATGGGGAGAAAATGTAGTTTTAAGAGCTGGGAGTAGTATTACATAGTTTTTATATATATAATTACTACTATTAAACTTGATTCTAATCTTAATTGGGAAGTTTGATGAAAAGTCAAACCTTTAGCCCTTATTGGCCTTAACTAGGCCTTATAAGAGCCAAATAGGGCCCAAATGAAAGGAAAATATTGTGTTAAGAGCTGAGAGTGTTATTACATAGTTTCTATATACAATTACAGCTAATTAACCCTGTTTCTAGTGCTAATTGAGAAGTTTGATTTGATCAAAAGTCAAATTTTAGCCCCGAATTGGCCAGGACTAAGTTGTATATGAGCCGAATAGGTCCCAAACGGGGGAAAAATGAAGTTTTCAATAACTCAAAGTACTATTACATTGTTTTTATGTATAATTACTACTAATTAAACTTGGTTCTTTTCTTAATTGAGATGTTTCACTAAAACTCAAACTTTCAGCCCTGATTGGCTAGAACTAGGCCTTATAAGAGCAGAGAATAGGGTCCAAATGGGGAGAAAATATGGTTTTCAAGAGCTGGGAGTAGTATCACATAGTTTGTATGTATAACAACTACTAATTCAATTTGTCTCTATTCTTAAGTTGGAAGTTTGACCAAAAGTTAAACTTTTCAGCCCCGATTGGCCTGAATTATACCTTATATGAGCCGAATTGGACCCAAACTGGAGGAAAATATGGTTCTGAGAGCTACGAGTGGTGTTACATAGTTTCTATGTACAATTACTGCTAATTATCGCTGTTTCTTGTGTTAATTGGGTATTTTTACCAAAAGTCAAACTTTAACCCTGATTGGACTGAACTAGGCCTTATAAGATACGAAAAGGGCCCAAACAGGGACAAAATGCGATTATCCAGAGGCCGGGAGTAGTATTACATAATTTTTATATATAATTACTTCTAATTAAACTTTCTTCTAGTCTTAATTGGAAGTTTGATTAAAAGTCAAACTTTCACACTGATTGGCCCGAACTAGGAGCCAGATATAGTTTAAACAGGGAGAAAACTTGGTTTTAAAGAGCCGAGAGTAGTATTACATAGTTTCTATATGCAGTTACTACTATTAATCTTGTTTCTAGTCTTAATCTGAAAATTTGACTTTTGTCAAACTTTCAGCTCTGGTTGGCCTGAACTAGGCCTTATAAGAGCCGAATGGGACCAAACGGTAGGAAAACATAGTTTTCAAGTACCGTGAATGGTATTACGTAGTTTCTATGTACAAGTACTACAAATTAACCTTATTTCTAATATTAATTAGAAAATTTAACTAAAAGTCAAATTTAAACCCTGATTAGCCTGAACGGGGCCTTATTAAAGCTAAATAGGATCCAAACGGGGAGAAAATGCAGCTTTCACGAGACAGGAGTACTTTTACATTGTAACTTTGTATAATTACTACTAATTAAACTTGTTTCAGGTCTTAATTTAGATGTTTGACCGAAAGTCAAATCTTGAGCCCTTATGGGCCTGAATTAGGCCTTGTAAGAGCCGAATAGGGCTCAAACGGTAGGAAATATTATTTCAAAAGCTGAAAGTGGTATTACATTGTTTCTATGTATAATTACTACTAATTAACCTAAGTTCTAATTTTAATTAGAAAGTTTGACTAAAAGTCAAACTTTCAACTCGGATTGGTCAGAACTGGCCTTATAAGAGCCAAATAGGGCCCAGACAGGGAGAAAACATGGTTTTCAAGAGCTGAGAGTAGTATCATATAGTTTTTATGTATAATTTTGATTAATTAAACTTATTTATATTCTTAATTTGAAATTTTTTCAAAAAATTAAACTTTTAGCCTCGATTGACCTAAATTAGGTCATATAAATAAGAGCTAAAAATGGGCCAAACCAGAGGAAAACATGGTTTTCTAGAGCTGAGAGTTGTATATTACATAGTTTCTATGTAAATTACTACTATTTTATCTAGTATCTAGTTTTAATTGAGAAGTTTGACTAAAAGTCAAACGTTCAGCCCCGATTGGTCTAAATGAGGCCTTATAAGAACCGAAAAAGGCCCAATCCGGGAGAATATGCTATTTTCAGGAGCTAGGGATAGTATTATATAGTTTTTATGTATAATTACTACTAATTAAACTTGTTTCTAGTCTTAATTGAAAAGTTTGACCAAAGTCAGACTTTCAGTCTTAATTTCCCTGAACTAGGCCTTATATAAGCCGAATATGACCTAACAGAGAGAAAACAAGGTTTTTAAAGAGTCAGGAGTATTATTACATAGTTTTTATGTACAATTGTGGCTAATTAATCTTTTTTCTAGTGTTAATTAGAAAGTTTGACCAAAAATCAGCCCCGATTGGCCTGAATTAGATCTTATAAGAGCCGAAAAGCGCCCAATCTGGGTGAAACTACGGTTTTCAAGAGCTGGGAGTAGTTACATAGTTTTTATATATAATTACTATTAATTAAACTATTTTCTGGCCTTAATTGGAGAGTTTGATCAAAAGTCACTCTTTCAGCCCAGATTGGCCTGAGCTAGGCCTTAAAAAAGCCGAATATGAACTAACAGGGAAAAAAATATAGTTTAGGAGCTTGGAGTAGTAGTATTACATAATTTTTATATACAATTACTACTAATTAAACTTGTTTTCTACTATTAATCAGGAAGTTCGTCTAAAAGTCAAACTTTCAGGCTCGATTGGCCTGAACTAAGCATTATAAGGGCAGAATAGGACTTAAAACAAGGAGAAAACATGTTTCAAGAGCCGAGAGTAGTATTACATAGTTTTTATATATAATTACTACTAATTAAACTTGTTTTTATTCTTTATTGGGAAGTTTGATAAAAACTCAAATATTCAGCCCCGATTGGCTTGAACTAGGCATTATGAAAACCGAATAAGGCTCAAACAGGGAGAAAATATCTTTTCACGAGCCGGGAGTAGTACTACATATTTCATGTAAAATTACTACTAATTAAACTTGTTTCTATTCTTAATAGGAAAGTTTGACCAAAAGTCAAATCTTCAGCTCCAATTGGCCTCAAATAGGCGTTATAAGAGCCGAACATGACCCAAACGAGAGGAAAATATGGTTTTCAAGAGCCGTGAGTGGTATTATATAGTTTCTATATGCAATTACTACTAAATAACCTTGTTTCTAGTGTTAACTAGTTTAACTTATTTTAGGATTATTTGAGAATTTTTAAAAAGTCAAATTTCAGCCCTGATTGGCCTGAACTAGGCCTTATAAGAGACGAATGAGGACCAAACTGGAGGAAAAAAAGGTTTACAAGGGACGTGAATGGTATTATATATTTTTTATGTATAATTACTACTAATTAACTTTGTTTCTAGTGTTAATTGGAAAGTTTGACCTAGAGTCAAACTTTCAGCCCCGATTGGCTGAATTAGGGAATATAAGAGCTGATTAGGGCCCAAACGGGAAAAATGAGGTTTTCAAGAGCGAGAGTAGTATTACATAGTTTTTATGTGCAATTACCACTAATTAAACTATTTTCTAATCTTATTATGAAAGTTTGACCAAAACCCAAACTTTCGGTTCTTATTGGCCTGAACTAGGCCTTATAAGATCTGAATGGGGCTAAACGGGAGAAAAATATGATTTTCAAGTGCTGAGAGTGGATTATAGAGTTTCTATGCACAATTATTACTAATTAACCTTGTTTCTTATGTTAATTAGGAATTTTGATCACAAGTCAAACTTTCATTCCTGATTGGTCTGAACTAGTCCTCATAAGAGCCAATTAGGGCTCAAACGAGGTTTTCAAGAGCCAAGAGTAGTAATACAAAGTTTTTATATATAATTACTATTAATTAAACTAATTTTTTAGTCTTAATTGGAAAGTTTTACTAAAAGTCAAACTTTCAACCATGTTAACCTGAATTAGGCCTTATAAGAGCCAATTAGGGTCCAAACGGGAAGAAAATGAGGTTTTTAAGTGCCGGGAGTAGTATGACATAGTTTCATGTATAATTACTACTAATTAAACTAGTTTCCAGTCTTAATTGGGAAGTTTAGTAAAAGTTAAACTTTCAATCCCAATTGGCCTGAATTAGGCCTTATAAGAGCCGATTAGGGCCCAAACGAGGAGAAAACGTGGTTTTCAAGAGCCCATAGTAGTATGACAATGTTTTTATATATAATTACTACTAATTAAACTTGTTTCTAGTTTTTATTGGGAAGTTTGACTAATAATCAAACTTTCAACACCGATTGGCCTGAACTAGGCCCTATAAGAGCCGAATGGGACCAAACGGGAGGAAAACATGGTTTTTAAGGGCCGTCAATGGTATTACTTAGTTTCTATGTACAATTAATACTAATTAACCTTGTCTCTAGTAAGTTCGACCAAAAGTTGTTTCAGCCCCAATTGGCCTGAACCAGTCCTTATAATAGCCGCCCAAACGAGGAGAAAATAAAGTTTTCAAGAGTTAAGAGTATTAATACATAGTTTTCTTGCATAATTACTACGATTAAACTAGTTTCCAGTCTTAATTGGAAAGTTTTATCAAAAATCAAACTTTCTGCCCCGATTGGCCTGGACTAGGCTTTATAATAGCCGAATAGGAACCAAATGGGAGGAAAATATGATTTTCAAGGGTCGTGAATGGTATTGCATAGTTCTATGTACAATTATGTAAACTAGTTTAATTAAGACTAGAAACTAGTTTAATTAAAAGTAATTACATAGAACTATGCAATACCATTCACGACCCTGAAAAGGAATAAAGCATGAACTATCTTGTCCTAGAACTCCACAACAAAATGGAGTAGTTGAACGGAAAAATAGAACATTACAAGAGATGGCTAGGACAATGCTTAGTGAATATGGTCTCCCACCTTATTTGTGGGCCAGGCCGTTAATACTTCATGCTATATATCGAATCGTGTTTTCTTATGTAAAAATACTTCTAAAACTTCTTTTGAGATTTATTTTTCTAGAAAACCAAATGTTTCTTACTTTAGAGTTTTTGGATGCAAATGTTTTGTTTTAAATACAAAAGGTAATTTAGGTAAATTTGATGCTAGATCTTATGAGGCAATTTTTGTTGGTTACTCTAATACTAGTAAGGCTTATAAAATCTTCAATAGATCATCTTTGACTATTGAGGAATCTATACATGTTAAGTTTGAAGAATCTAATTTGTTTGTTAAGAATGTTGTAGAAATAGATTCTTTGGATGAAGACTTGGAGAAAGTCACCTTGGAGGATACACCTACCATGGGAGACAAGCCAAAGGATGATGAAGGAAGTGAAGCTAAAGTAGAAAAGGCTCAAGGAAATGAAAATCAAACAATTGAAGTAGAGCCTACTCAACAACTTCCAAAGGATTGGAGATACAATCCCCATGATCCCAAAGACCTCGTCATAGGTGAAGTATCTAAAGGGGTAACCACTCGCTCTAAGCTTCATAATTTTTGTGGGCATTATGCATTTATTTCTCATGTTGAACCCAAGAACATCCTCGAAGCCGAGGCTGATTCATATTGGTTGCTAGCCATGCAAGAGGAGCTCAATCAATTTGAGCGCAACCAAGTTTGGCACCTTGTTCCTAGGCCCCATGATAGACCAACAATTGGTACTAAGTGGATCTTTAAGAACAAGTTGGATGAATCGGGTAATGTTGTTAGAAATAAAGCAAGGTTAGTTACCCAAGGTTACACTCAAATCGAAGGAATCGATTTTGAAGAAACCTTTGCACCCGTAGCACGGCTTGAAGCCATACGGATGACACTAGCATTTGCCTCATATAAAGATTTTAAATATTTCAAATGGATGTTAAAAGTGCTTTTCTAATGGTTTTATTGAAGAGGAGGTGTATGTTGAACAACCCCCCAGGTTTGTTGATCCTACACATCCGAATTTTGTGTTTAAACTTGATAAAGCTCTTTATGGTTTGAAACAAGCCCCTAGGGCTTGGTATGAAAAACTTTCTTCATTTTTAATTTCAAATGGTTTTAAGAAAGGTAAAATAGATACTACTTTGTTTACAAAACATGTAGAAAATGATATTCTTATTGTGCAAATTTATGTAGATGATATTATTTTTGGTTCTACTAATGAATCTCTTTGCCAAGTTTTTGAGTCATGCATGAAGGATGAATTTGAAATGTCTATGATGGGGAGCTCAACTATTTCCTTGGTCTCCAAATCAAGCAAAAGAAGGATGGGATCTTCATCAATCAAGCCAAGTACACAAAGGAACTAATCAAGAGGTTCGGGCTTGAAGGAGCTAAAGTGAGCAAAACTCCCATGGCAACAACCACGAAGCTTGATAAGGATGAACAAGGTAAAATGTAGACATTAAACTTTATCGTAGCATGATAGGTAGCTTGCTTTATTTAACGGCTAGTAGGCCGGATAATATTGTTTTCCGTTTGTCTTTGTGCACGTTTTCAATCATGTCCTAAAGAGTCTCACATAATTGCGGTTAAACGCATAATTGATACCTTAAGGGCACTATTGAAATGGGTTTTGGTATCCGAAAACCGGGCAATTTTCAATGACGAGTTTTTCGGATGCCGACTATGCAGGTTGAAGGGTAGATAGAAAGAGTACAAGTGGAACATGTCAATTCCTTGGTAATTGCCTTGTCTCTTGGTCTTCCAAAAAGCAAAATTCGGTAGCCCTTTCAACCGCCGAGGCGGAGTATGTTGCAGCCAGAGCTTGTTGTGCACAAGTTCTTTGGATGAAACATGCTCTCCTTGACTATGATTTGCATTTTTCTCATATTAAATATTTTGTGATAATACTAGTACAATTCATATGACAAAGAATGCAAATCAACATAGTAAAACTAAGCACATAGACATTAGATATCACTTTCTTAGAGATCATTATGAGAAAGGTGATATTGATATTGATTATGTTTCTACCGATTTTCAACTTGCCGATATTTTTACAAAACCTCTAGACTATGCTAGATTTTCTTTTATTTGTGGTGAGTTGAATGTTTGTATTATGGATTCTTAAAGATAATTTTTTTTTACTTTTAACCCTTTTTTTGATGTATGACAAAACGGGGGAGAAAAAGAGAGTAAGTTTATTATTTGTTTGAGTTTTTATACTATTATTTGTTTGAGTTTTTATACTATTATTGTGTTTTCATGCCTTATGTATATAGCTACTCATAGTCATTCTTTTATACATAGCATTATTTGAGGGGGAGCTTCCAAGCTCTTCTTCTTTTTGTTTAAAATAACTTATATGTTTTGTCATCATCAAAAAGGGGGAGATTGTTGGCCCAAGGTTACAATCACCCGTTTTAGTGTGTTTTGATGATTACAAAAAATATATAGTTATTTGTACTAATCATGTTTATTGTTTAAGTGTGTTTCAGGGTTCTAATGATTCTAGAAGTTTTCTTCCCTAAAGGAAGGTGTTTGACTCAAGTCACCTCAAATCAGGCTCAAGTATCAAGCTTGCAAGATCATATGGAGAAGCCCACTTGAAGATCTTGTAGTCCTTTAGAACCAATGTAAGATATAGATTGTTAAAGTTTGAGGTTGTAGAATATTGGCTCTAGGATACACACACACATTTTCAAAATACAAGTTTTTGGTATTTGACTTTAAGTTTCATGCCTTGATGAATATACATGACTCCTAACCTTTACAAAAAATGTATATCATGTTTTAATCATGTATGTTTATTCTTCTAGTATGATACTTAGTCATATATCCATTTCAAAAAAAAAAACATTTTACAAATTTTTCAAAGTCCTTTTCCTGGCAGTTTTTCTGTTTCAGGCTGGACCAGCCGACCGAACCGGTCGACCGGAGCTTGTGTCCAGGACATGCACGCTTGTGCATGTCTGTCGGCCGACCGATCGCCGTCGACCGACTGAAAGTAGTTTGCTCTCGGGTTTTCTCGGTCGGCCGACCGGTCGACCGCCTTCAGAAAATTGTGTTTCCTTCTTGAGGCCGGTCGACTGGTCGGTCGACCCAAGCCCAACGGCTATATGCCAGCAGGGCGGACGGCCGACCGGACCGGTCGACCGCCAAGCCTGCAGAGCCCCAACGGCTCTTTCCTCTTTGGTCCAATTCTGAAATCTATTTTTAGGACTGTTTTTTTGGCAGACTTTTTCTGGGTTTTGTGGACCTTTTTCAGATCAAATAAGCTTAAAACAAATAAGTTTTAATCCCCTTCTCTCCATATAAATAGAGGAGATAGGTCTCTTGCAAATCACTAAGAAAAATACCTAAGTTTTCAAGTTTTCAAAAGAGAAGAAAAGTTTCAAAAGCTCTCAATTTTTAGATCTTTCTTGCCCTTGATTTTTCAGTTGTGTTTTCTAGAAAAGATCATTTTACAACTGAGTTTTTCTCACTACACTTCTTAGAGCCAAAATTCCATTCTCAATCTATAAGGGAGTTGTAAAGAGAGAAGTGTTTGAAAAAGAAGTTTGTGATCCTTTTTAGAGATCACTTGGCTACTTGTTCCTCTTTGTTCATCTTGTTGAGATACCTCTTCGGTAGAGGTTGTGTAAGTGGTGGAGTTCGGTGCTCCGGTCTTTGGTATGTTGGCCCAAAGGCCTTCCACTCTAGTTTTGATGATGATTAACTCATGAAGTTATGTGTACTAATAATCTTGCAATGATTAGGTTTCAGATATTAACAAGATATTAGTTGGTGAAAGCTTCCACACATCTTTCACATGTTATTCAAGAGCCTAAGCATCAAAGATGATATCTAGCACTCATTGGAGTCGAGCTCGGTGAATCTAGTTTTGGATCAAGCCGACTTGGAGATTGCGCTCTACAAGAAGACTTAGGTATCCATAGTTTTAGTTTGGGTTTAGATCCGAATTGTAAAGAGTAGAATAGTATGATATGCTCAAGCTCACAAAACACACACGTTACATGTTTTGAATATTGGTTTTCGGTTTTTGGTTTAACCGATCTTGGTTTACATGAATAGAGTTTATATCAAAACAAGTTTACATGGTTTAATGTATATTAGATTTGTTCTAAATACATGCATGCTTCAACTATTTAAACAAACTTACTTTGATATACCTATTTCATGTGTTTTAGGTTTTGTGTTTTAACAAAACTTATTTTTGGAATTAAAGTCAAAAACTATGATATATATTTGTTCATGTATATTGGATTTCTATCCATATGCATCATGCTTCAAAGTGTTTAAGTATCATGTTTTTGTACTTGGAAGAGTTTTGGACAAAATGTATTTTTCTATTCAAAATCCAAGTTTTAGAAAATACAGTTTTTGGTTTTGATAAAAATTTCTATAACACAAAAATAGTTCAAAATGTTGAGATTTGTGTTAAACTTTTTAACACAAGTTTGTATTTCAGTTAAAAATGATAAAACTATTTTTGTGGATTTTTAGAGATTTAATGAGAATTTTTAGGATTAAAAATTACATGTTTTTGCTGATCTGAACGGTGTCTGCCAGGCTAGGTCGGTCGACCGGAACGGTTGACCGCACCATGTAGCCGGTCGACCGTCCGGGTCGACCGACGTGCACGGATACGTGCACGCTGGCTACACTTATAGCCGGTCGACCGTGCCGGTCGACCGACTGAGAGCAGGTTTGCTCTCTGTTTGTTTGGGTCGACCGGGCGGTCGACCGCTAGCGCCAACGGGTCAAAAATTGACCGTTGGGCGGTCGACCGGGCGGTCGACCGTCAGGGTAATTCTGGCAAAAATAACAGCCAACGGCTAGTTTTCAGATTTGTCTATAAATACCCCTTTTGCAAGAGTTTTTCTAGAAGATTTTTTGTGCGAATTTTTTTCATACTCTCTGGTGTTTTTACAGCAATCAAAAGAAGTTTTTGAACTCATATTGAACAATCAATTTGGTGTTTTTGCTAGGGTTTGGAAAATCAAAGAAAGGGCTTTTGGGAAAAGATTTTGATTGAACTTCTATATCTTTGTTTCATTTTTTCCCAAGGATTTTTCTTTGTGATTTTGATTTCCATTCCATTGGTTTTCTCTACACTTGAGCTAAGATCTACTATCTCTTCTATAGGATATTTGTGTGGGAGAAGAAATTGTTTGTGGTTGCTTGTTTGAACCACCAAGTTGAAAACCCAATCTTTGTTTGGCTTTGTGCCTTAGGTTGTATCCCTCAAGTTGTGAGGTGATCCTTGTTTGCTTTGTGCTAATCCCTCAAGTTGTGAGGTGATTGTTTTGGTTGGATTGGAGCTTGCCTCAAGGAGGAGGTTGTGTTTGTAAAGAGAGGAGTTGGGTACTCCTTGTGAGAGTTCTTTGTGAACTTGCTAGTGGATTAGAAATCCTTCGTGTGTCGAAGGCGGGGATGTAGAGCTGGGTGCTCGAACCTCGAAACATATATCGTTGTTTGCGCTTGATCCATTGACTCTCTCTATCTCTCTCTTTACTTTGTGCCTTGCAATTATTTATATTGTGTATTCATATTTGCTTGGCTTGGTTGTGTGTGCATCATTTGTTGATCACACTTGAGTGTAATTTGCATTAAGTTATTAAATTCCGCATTTAGTTCATAGATTAGCCACATCACCTATTCACCCCCCCAGGTGACTTTTCAATTGGTATCAGAGCTAGTGCTTCTGATATTTAGGTTTAACCACCTAGGAGTTAAGATCTTGGTTTGCTAATGATTGATGCTAAACCTGCACACAAAATACGGAATTATAGAACTTAAGAAAGGAGATGTGCAAGTGCTCAATTCTTCCGCTATAGCAAGTGGCTATGCGGGTCGTGATCCACAAGGAGGGTTTTGCGATAGAAGCGTTACAGTTTTATTGAAATCGTTAAGAAGAAAAACGAAGGTTCTTCTCTGTTTTTAAGTTAAGAAAAAGAAAAAGAAAGTTATGTTAAAGTTAAGAAGAAAGTGAGAGATGAAGAAGGTGGAAAATCAGAAAATAATAAAAGCGACTATGTACAATGAAGTGGAGGAGAAAAAGTTGGAGGAGGTGATTGGTGATCTAAACTAAGAAAGAAAAGAAAAGAAAGAAAGAAAAGTGTAGAAGTACTTACCTAGGTTGAGTGATGACTTACCTGGAAACCGTTGCATGTTCTACCTTTGCTTCGAAGGCGTTCAACGCATAGATCATAAGCTCGAGCTCAGTCCCCGTGCACATTATATCGTCAAGCCTAGCAAGAACGAAGTGATGCGGATCTTGGAAGAGGAGAACGTCTTCATGAACTATCGCTGGCTCTCAGTAGCTTAGTTATACTTGCTTTGGAATTCACTTGTACACTCAACAACAATCAACCAAGGTAAAGTAGAAGAGGAAGAGGAAAGCAAAACAAATGTAAAGTAAAGCAGAATAGAAAACAAACAAAGCATTTACCTTTATTACTTGCTGAGACAATGAAAGAAAGAAGGAGGGTACATCGGTGTCACTCTCAACGTCAGCCTCTCTCTCTTACTTACATGAATCTTATTCTACCCTAAGTTTACATACAAGTTACATAAAAAGAAAGAAAAACCTAAACTACAAAGAATTAAAACTGGGCTAAATCCTAATCTGCATGGTCGTCCCTTTTGCCTTTGAATGCAGGTATTTATAGGAGAAAATGGAGAGGGTAGAGGAGTATGAAGATAAGTAAATCTGGCAATTTTGATCTCCCCTTATCTTCAAACTTGATTTGAGGTGGATATTCAGTTCTGATCTGTAGTTTGTTGGCCTGTTGATTGCTGAATATCACTTATCAAATGACAGAATTAAAAATAATGATCAACATAAGAGTTGTAGCTCTGTCAGTCTGCTTTCTGGATCATCTTGAATCATCAGAATTGAAATTCTGTAGCAAAAGTTATGATTCGAATACTAAAATGTATCCAGTCAGAATCTGAATCAAACTTGCTTGATCTTTGCTTTAACCGATCGATTCTGAGAGGATTCTTCTCAACCAGTTTTCAACCTCTTGATTTTGCCCTGATTCAGTGTGTGTGAATTAATTCTGATTTAATTCAGAATTTTGGTGGGCTCATTTCTCTTCATCTCCTTAAGGTTTGGGCCTGCAAATAAATCAAACAATTAATTAGGACTATGCAGGCTTTTATTCTATAATAAGTATGGACATATGATATTAATATGCAATATTAGCGACCAATCACACCCCCATACCTATCTTTTGCTCGTCCTCGAGCAAAACAACTAAACTATACTAAGGATTATTAGACAACTTTCGCAGGTCGCGCGATTGCACTGAGCATGTGCAACAAGCCGTTAAACCTCTAGGTTCCCCCTAGAGGACGAGTTTTGTCTCGTGAGGGTTTTCAGCGGATTGCACCCACAAAATCCATAAAGAAAGAGAAATAAAGAGTTAGTATTTTCAAAAAGCATTTTGAAAGAGAAAAATATTTGAAATATAATTGTAAGATCTAAGCAATCTATAAGTTACAGGAAAACTGAATTTTTCATTCCTAAACTTAGTCTCTATTTAAAAATTTGTTATCAATTAAAGTAAGGAGTCAAATTGTTCTTCTCATCTAGTCTATTACTTTACCCTAAGTCATATGCACTTGTGACTGTGAAAATTTTGACTAAGGGTTCATTAACTCTAATGCCTCTATATGCATATATATATATATATATATATATATATATTTTGGTGGTATTATTCCTTAGTTTAGGCTTTCTAATCTGCCCATGTAACGAGCCTTTAATCGATGACTCCCAAACCAGACGGTCTTAGGGCACCAGGTGAGAAGACACCCCTAGGACTTAAGGACTCGAGCAAACAAGGCCACAAAACTAAGGATTTTATTATATAAACCTCTTTTAGGCGTGAATACTTATGCTTTATTAGGCACAAATACCCAGCTTAATCAGAGGATTTTTCTTTTCAAACTTATCTAATCATCTTTCACATAAATACTAAGGCTTGCTTAGGCCAAAGCACCTAGCTAATCAATAATTAGACTTGTTTGTATATATATTCTCTTCTTTTTTTTATATATATATAACTTGTCTAATCATCTTTCGCATAAATACTAAGGCTTGCTTAGGCCAAAGCACCTAGCTAATCAATAATTAGACTTGTTTTTTTTTTTTTTTTTATAAGGCATAAGAATCTTTGTTTTTGAACCCTAAGTGTGTAAGTGTATGAAGTGTGCATATTTCATCAAGGTAAAGATCAAGACCAAATTACTTTGATAAATTATCTTCCTAACTCTAAAATCAAACAAATAATCTTATTTTGACCAAGTATAAGAAATCTTAATTTGGATTTTCCTATTCCTTAATTAACTTAATTTCTTATAAAAATAAGTCAAAATATTGTTTCTATTTTTCAAAAAGTTTTTAAAAGAAAAATGTTAATTTTTTTTATTTTAAAGAAAAAGAAAAGTTATGTTAGACCCTCCCCCACACCTATCTCATGCATTGTCCTTAATGTATGAATTAATGCATAGATGCATGAAAAAGACGACAGGGAAGGCAATGTTACCTTAAGGTGGTGGTTCCGGTGGTGGTCTGATAGGTCCACGAAACGCAGTCCAATCAACTTTTCTTGGGTCTCGGAGGAACCCACCAGCACTATCTTTAATATAACCCATTAAAAAGATATATCCATGAAGGATTTTTATTAAATATTTGACCCCATCTAATTTCCATATTCCATAACTAATTTCGGAGTCAAATTTGTCAACCACCTCGTCCCAGAATGGAGTATGAAATGATAGAACAGTTGACTTGGACTCAGAAGGACAGAAACTAATACCGACTCAGGAAGGTGACTTAAGTCAAGTAAAGGTTCAGGAGTCGAAATAGGTTCAGAAATTGGGTCCAAGTCAAGAAGTTGAAACTCCAGTCCACATGTATTTTCCAACAATGGAATGTGACCTAATATGGGTGATTCTAGTTCAGGAATGATAGGTGGAGGAATCAAAACTGACTCTAGAATATTATTCAAGTTTGGTAATAAAACAGGAGTCAATATTGATTCAGAAAGTTGAACTGGATCACATATGTGAGAATCTAGGTCACATATCTCATTGAGTTCAATATCAAAGAATGGAGAACTTGCCAATTTATCCATGGGATTTTCAAATTTGTAAAGTTGGTCAAGTGCAACATGATCCTCAAAGATGGGTGATTCAATTTCTTTATGAATTGGTACAGGATCCAATGTTGACTCCGGGAAAAGATTGAAGTCAGGTGAAGATACCGGAGTCATAATCGAATCAGGAAATAGAATTGAATCACTAAGTTGGGGTTCAGGATCATAATCATTTTCAAGTTCTATTTCAGGAAAAGGAAAACTAGCCAAACTATCAATATCATTTGGAGTTTGGGTAAGTTCACATGGGTGTTCTGAAATGGAATCTTGATTTCCAAAACTACATGACTCTTCGGCTCTAACAGAATAGTTAGTGACATCAGGACGGTGGGAACGTAGAGATTCGACCATCATATCTATGTCACGATTACGAGTGTTTTGAGCCTGAGTCATGGCTTCAAGCATCTTTTCATAGTTGATAGGTTCATTGTTTTGATGAAAAGATGAAGAATTGTCTTGGAAGTGGTAGTGAAATTGTGAGTCCATCAGATTTTGGGATTTGTGTTTGGACTCACGCATACTCATTTCCATAATTGATGGTTTCCTATTTTGGACGGGTGGAACTGAGTATGAATCTTGAACATAATGTGGACTGGGTGGAGAAGGAGGGCAAGGTGGTTGGAAATTATGCTCGGGGGAGGTGAATCCCCACTGACTCGGTGAAGAGTTGAAATCATTATGGAAATTATAGTTATTAGATGGGGGTATGGGTCATATTGATTCGGATAAGACCAATCCGGCACACTAGGTTGGTCAAAGTTATGATATGCCGGGTTGGTAATATCTGAAAATGAAGTCGGTGTGTAATATGGATTATTATTGTAGTTGAAAAAATTATTATTATAGTCCATATCACACAATAGAATACAAACAAAGAAAAACAAACAAATAAACAAACAAAAAAGAAAAAATTCTAGCCTAAGTTAGGGTAGACTTAGGACCTAGACGACTCCTAACTGGTTAGACTGTCCACGGGAGGTCTAATGTAGACTTTAACCACAAGCTAATCAGCCAGGTCAGGGCAAGGTTGGTGGGAGGTTTTCCGTCAAAGACGTTCCTTAATTAAATAACCACCAACCTTCGGGCTTTCGGCCCTCAATCCCTTTCCTAGACACTGATTTTGCAGGAGTTAGATTCCAACATTTTTCCCCCTTAGGATAATCTCCTAATTGAGTCCGAGATGTCCCTAGGGCCAACGTCTACTCAATTTTAGTTAGGCTTGGGTTAGTGAGTGCTTGAAATGTGATTTTTGGGCTAAGGAAGGGTGATTAAATCCCCACCTTATCTTGTTAATGGGTTAGTGCCCTTAAGATCAATTTGTGCAAGTGTACAAGATATGTAAGATTCACTCAAAGCGATATAAATCAACCAAGAAGTGAGTCCTATACTAAATGCAATGCATACGTACCTTGCTCCAGCACTCTTCAACAGTAAAAAATAAAGGAATTAAAAAGACACGTGCCTAAAATGCAAATGTCTAATCAATTTTTTATCTTTTCAACAAATATTTTACTGTTGATTATTAGCAGGCTTATGTTATGGCATATAAGAAAAATTAAAGTTGCAGCAAACTAGAATTTTTAAACTAAGCAGCCCTGTAAAAAGCTGTTAGTAGTCAACTCGTCCTTACCGCGGATCCGCGGCTTTTGCCGTGGAAACGCGGCAATTCAGAGGGCCCTTGGTCTCTGCTTTTTGGAGCAGAGCCCAAGGCCACTTGTATGTCACTGCAATAATAATTTTTTGCTTTGCTTGCCCTGTAACCTGCAACAGAGAAGAAAATTCGTTTAGTTCTAAAAAATTTGCAATAAAAATTCAGATTTCAATAAAAAACCGTTTTACCCTCCCCAGCAACGGTGCCAAAATTTGATTGATGCTAAACCTGCACACAAAATACGGAATTATAGAACTTAAGAAAGGAGATGTGCAAGTGCTCAATTCTTCCGCTATAGCAAGTGGCTATGCGGGTCGTGATCCACAAGGAGGGTTTTGCGATAGAAGCGTTACAGTTTTATTGAAATCGTTAAGAAGAAAAGCGAAGGTTCTTCTCTGTTTTAAAGTTAAGAAAAAGAAAAAGAAAGTTATGTTAAAGTTAAGAAGAAAGTGAGAGATGAAGAAGGTGGAAAATCAGAAAATAATAAAAGCGACTATGTACAATGAAGTGGAGGAGAAAAAGTTGGAGGAGGTGATTGGTGATCTAAACTAAGAAAGAAAAGAAAAGAAAGAAAGAAAAGTGTAGAAGTACTTACCTAGGTTGAGTGATGACTTACCTGGAAACCGTTGCATGTTCTACCTTTGCTTCGAAGGCGTTCAACGCATAGATCATAAGCTCGAGCTCAGTCCCCGTGCACATTATATCGTCAAGCCTAGCAAGAACGAAGTGATGCGGATCTTGGAAGAGGAGAACGTCTTCATGAACTATCGCTGGCTCTCACGTAGCTTAGTTATACTTGCTTTGGAATTCACTTGTACACTCAACAACAATCAACCAAGGTAAAGTAGAAGAGGAAGAGGAAAGCAAAACAAATGTAAAGTAAAGCAGAATAGAAAACAAACAAAGCATTTACCTTTATTACTTACTGAGACAATGAAAGAAAGAAGGAGGGTACATCGGTGTCACTCTCAACGTTAGCCTCTCTCTTACTTACATGAATCTTCTTCTACCCTAAGTTTACATACAAGTTACATAAAAGAAAGAAAAACCTAAACTACAAAGAATTAAAACTGGGCTAAATCCTAATCTGCATGGTCGTCCCTTTTGCCTTTGAATGCAGGTATTTATAGGAGAAAATGGAGAGGGTAGAGGAGTATGAAGATAAGTAAATCTGGCAATTTTTGATCTCCCCTTATCTTCAAACTTGATTTGAGGTGGATATTCAGTTCTGATCTGTAGTTTGTTGGCCTGTTGATTGCTGAATATCACTTATCAAATGACAGAATTAAAAATAATGATCAACATAAGAGTTGTAGCTCTGTCAGTCTGCTTTCTGGATCATCTTGAATCATTAGAATTGAGATTCTGTATCAAAAGTTATGATTCGAATACTAAAATGTATCCAGTCAGAATCTGAATCAAACTTGCTTGATCTTTGCTTTAACCGATCGATTCTGAGAGGATTCTTCTCAACCAGTTTTCAACCTCTTGATTTTGCCTTGATTCAGTGTGTGTGAATTAATTCTGATTTAATTCAGAATTTTGGTGGGCTTTGGGCTCATTTCTCATCATCTCCTTAAGGTTTAGGCCTGCAAATAAATCAAACAATTAATTAGGACTATGCAGGCTTTTATTCTATAATAAGTATGGACATATGATATTAAATATGCAATATTAGCGACCAATCAGCTAATCTTCATTTGCATTATCAGTTGCACTCATACTAGTTTGCACTCATGGCTAGCCCTCCTATGTTTGACCATTTTAGACTTGATGCTTGGAAAGTGGACATGACTAGGCATTTAAAAACTCTAGGTCATCTAGTTTATCAAGCCATCACTATAGAAACCCTCCTAATAGTAGCAAGCATAAGAAGGCCAATGCACTTGCACTTAGAACACTTAGAGCATCTCTCAATGAATATCTTGTACATATTTTTGATCGATATGATTCGACTTTTGCAGTTTGGAGCTTATTGACATCTCCCGAGCTTCCAAGGATTATCAACAAGATGAGGAGATCTATGAGAGAAAAGTCCGAAGAGTATTGCTTCATGGTCCAAGGGAATAACTCCCTTGAGGTACAATCGGACACTCAATTAGATGATAGCTCTAGTTCCTATTGCCATGGTTGTTTTGAAGTTCAAACTTTAAATTGGAACTTGCTCAAAAGCTTGAAAATTTATTAGAAAAACACAATCTTTTGAAAGAGGATAATCTTGTTTTGAAAAATGAATTAAAAGATTTGTGTTCTAGTTTTGAATCGGTTTTGCAAGAAAAGGAAGAGATTGCAAGTGAACGTGACTCACTTAAATCTCAACTTGACCTTGCCCTTAAAGAAATTGAAGATTTAAAAGGCAAAAATGATTGTGATGATGTTGTGAAGCACAATGAGATTTTATCTTCAAAATTGGATTTCACTTTTAAAGATAATCTTGTTTTGAAAAATAAAATTGATTTAATTACAAAAGAATTGGATTTGGTTTTAAAGAAAAATGAATCTTTGAAAATGGAAATTGATTCTCATGTGTGCCATGATAGTATAGCTTCTTCTTCTTCTTGCACACCTATTGCATGCTCCACTTTGTCTTCCACTATTAAAAATGATATAAATGTTTTGAAGAAAAGTGTTGAATGTTTGGGCTCCACTTTGAGCCAATGCACATTGAATCATTCACGTTTGGAAACCTTGGTTCGCAAGAAACAAGGTCCATCTTTGCATGCACACCCTACACGGCATACACATGCTTTCCACGGACACAACCATGACATGTATGCTCATGTGTACACATGTACACATTGTGGCCGAAAAGGCCATCTTGCTAGATTTTGTTATGATCGTATTTATCATGAAAATTTAGCAACTAATCTTGTTTGGGTTAGAAAGGATACTAACCCCCATGGACCCAAAGGAAATGGGTACCAAAGACCACCTCTATACTTTTTGATGTAGGTGGGAGCTCTCGCATCACGTGAGAGTATTGGTGCCTTGAGGTGGATGCGTTCTTAGCCTAAAAGAGAACCATTTGGATGCTTCACTCTCAAGGGGATTTGGTGGAGAGGACCACCATTAGTTTGGAGAAATAGAGATGCACCTTCATCGGTTTTGGTATCATTCTCTAACTCTCATTTTTATTTTGCATGCTTTACATGTTCATCAATTTATAGCATGTTTTATTGTTTCATGATTAGTATGATAATCACCATGTTTATTAGAATTATGCTTTACATGATTAGTTCTTGAGACACCCATGTTTGATATGGACCCATATTTTGTGTTCTCCTTATGTTTTAGCTATCATGTTAATCATAGATCTTATGCACATGTCTTTATCATAATAATCATATGGATTTTTGTGATTGTTTTTGATACTCTATGTTTTGATTATCATGATTGTATTTTTCATGTTGATCTTTGACTCGTTTTACGCTTCATGTGTTGATTACTTGCTTGAATGATAATTTTCATTAAGACTAGAATTTATATTTGTACAACTAGTGAGCTACAAATATATCTTTATAATGTTTGTGCTTGAAAGCTCATTTGTATTCATTAGATGTACTAGTATAGTCTAGTTTTGATGATTCATGCATTTGACTTTTATTCACATATTTTGGTTAACTTCATGTATATGTCCATCTTGTCCAAACTATCATATATACATATACATCCTTGAGCCACGTGCTTTCATGCATATTATTTTGTGGACTCTTCATGTTTGGGATATGTATGTATACTTTAGTTTGTAGATGACATACATATGTCTTGAAGTTTAAATCATTGTGATGATTTTCATGTTTGATTGTGATTTCATATTTTAAGGTGATTTTCATGGATTTCATGATTCACGTGTGTTTCATATTTTAAGAAATTCGATATTGAGCTTGATTGTCCATTTTCATGATGATATGTTTCACACAATACTTGTACACTCATCTTAGTTGATGTTTTCTCATGACTTAGTTTTCATGAGTATAATTTGTGCCATATAGATTTTGAGTGTTTAAGTAATCATGTGATTTTCATGTTTCATGAAAAATCTTTGTATTTTATCTTGAAGGATTTCGTACTAGTTGACTCATATAACTAGTTGTGTTATTCTTCATTTGGTAGTGATTTCAAACGTACTCTATTTTCAAATCTATTTTTGAAAACCCCTACCATCCACGGGTGGTTGGATGGGAGATCATGCTCATGTATGCTTTATAGTGAAAATCATAGTAAACTTGAACATGAAATGGGCGGTAGGAATATAAGATATACACTTGATCTTATCGTTGTTTTATTTGGTATCATTGAATTCTTTCAATTGATATCAATCTTGACATTTTTTTTGTATACTCATATATTTGTATGTATGCATACTTTCATTTCAAAGAATATCAATTTCAATTGGTATCTATCTTTTCATACATATATGTGTTTTAGTTGTGCTTACTATATCCCTATATCTTTAAGCACAAATCTTGTTTATGATGATAAGCTTGAGCTTCAACTTTGTGTCAATTGATTTAGTTTTCAATTGGTATCTTAATTCAAGCCTTATCATAGTTTTTATTTGTATTTCATAAAGGGGAGAAAATTTTGTATTTCAATTGGTATTTAATTTACCATTGATTTTGCTTTCCACTCCCTAACTTTATGATGAAAAATGGTTGGAAAATTAACTTTTGTGTAATTGGTATCAAGATGCCATTTTCTTAAATTGGTATCAAGAAGCCATTTATTTTAAAATTTCTTAAATTGGTATCATATGCTTACAAAAAAAAAAATTATTTCAATTGGTATCAAGTTTTCCTTACATGTTTACTTTTGTAAGATGATGATTTGATTTCAATGCCTTGTTTTAAATTCCATTGGTATTGGCACTCATTAATCTTTGTGATTTTTCAATTGGTATCAATACCTTGTTTAAGTTCAATTGGTTTTGGCATTCATTAATATTTGTTATTTTCAATTGATATCCTAATGCACTTTCATTGCTACATGTTTTAATTGGTATCATATTGATTTTGATTTCACCCTTTGTAGTTTATTGTTTCTTATGTAAAGAATATTGTGTTTGAAAAAGGGGAGAAGAATTTGTAATTTGATTCTTAAAAGCTTGTTTTTATTTACCCCTTTGTTGATGATTGACAAAAAGGGGGAGAAGAATTTGAGTTTATATGCATGATTTATGCAAGTTTTGTTTTCTTATATCAATGAGTTTTGTGTTTACTTTTGTTTTTATTAGTATCAAAACAATTGGTAATAGTTTATTGGTATCAAGAGCATGTTTTAAGTAAATTATTTGTTTATGCAATTAGTATCAAGAGCATGTTTCATATGCATTTTATTGTTTATTGCATACTTGTTTACATGTTTATTCTATGCATGAGTTAAGGGGGAGCTTCTTTGAAGCTTAACTTTAATCCATGCATATATAACTCCATGAGTTTTGTCATCATCAAAAAGGGGGAGATTGTTGGCCCAAAGGCCTTCCACTCTAGTTTTGATGATGATTAACTCATGAAGTTATGTGTACTAATAATCTTGCAATGATTAGGTTTCAGATATTTAACAAGATATTAGTTGGTGAAAGCTTCCACACATCTTTCACATGTTGATTCAAGAGCCTAAGCATCAAAGATGATATCTAGCACTCATTGGAGTCGAGCTCGGTGAATCTAGTTTTGGATCAAGCCGACTTGGAGATTGCGCTCTACAAGAAGACTTAGGTATCCATAGTTTTAGTTTGGATTTAGATCCGAATTGTAAAGAGTAGAATAGTATGATATGCTCAAGCTCACAAAACACACACGTTACATGTTTTGAATATTGGTTTTCGGTTTTTGGTTTAACCGATCTTGGTTTACATGAATAGAGTTTATATCAAAACAAGTTTACATGGTTTAATGTATATTAGATTTGTTCTAAATACATGTATGCT
>JAVJIF010021462.1:27500-45348 GCA_038442645.1 Agave tequilana
CTTTATCCCTTATTAGCCTGAATTAGGTCTTATAAGAGCGGAATAGGGCCCAAACGGGAGGAAATATGGTTTTCAATAGCTTAAAGTGGTATTACATAGTTTCTATGTACAATTACTACTAAATAACCTGGGTTCTAATTTTAATTGGGAAATTTAACTAAAAGTCAAACTTTCAACCCCAGTTGGCCTGAACTGGTCATATAAGAGCTAAATAGGGCCCAGACAGGGAGAAAACATGGTTTCAAGAGCTGAGAGTTGTATCACATAGTTTTTATGTATAATTTCAATTAATTAAACTTGTTTCTATTCTTAATTTAGATTTTTTTAAGAAATTAAATTTTTAGCCCGATTGGCCTAAACTAGGTCATATAAGAGCTAAAAAGGGGCCAGATCGGTGGAAAACATGATTTTCAAGAGCTGAGAGCTGTATTACATAGATTCTATGTAAAATTACTGCTATTTTACCATGTTTCTAGTATTAATTTGGAAGTTTGACCAAAAATCAAACGTTTAGCGCCGATTGGCCTGAATTAGGTCTTATAAGAGCCAAAAAGGCCCCAATCGAGGAGAAACTGTGATTTTCAAGAACTAGGAGTAGTATTACATAGTTTTTATGTACAGTTACTACTAATTAAACTTGTTTCTAGTCTAAATTGGGAAGTTTGACCAAAGTCAGACTTTCAGTCTTGATTGGCCTGAACTAAGCCTTATATGAGCTGAATATGACCTAACAGAGAGAAAATATGATTTTAAAGAGCCAGGAGTAGTATTGCATAGTTTTAATGTACAATTGGTGCTAATTAACCTTATTTCTAATGTTAATTGAAAAGTTCAACAAAAAGTCCAACGTTCAGTCCCGATTAGCCTGAACTAGACCTTATAAGAGATGAAAAGTGCCCAATTAGGGAGAAAATATGGTTTGCAAGAGCTGAGAGTAGTATTACATAGTTATTATGTATAATTGCTACTAACTAAACTTATTTCTAGTCTTAACTGAAAATTTTGATCAAAAGTCACTCTTTCAGCCCCGATTGGTTTCACTAGGACTTATAAGAGCCGAATATGATCTAAACAGGAAGAAAACATTCTTTTAAAGTGCCAGGAGTAGTATTATATAGTTTTTATGTACAATTACTACTAATTAAACTTGTTTCTACTCTTAATCGGGAAGTTTGTCCAAAAGTCAAACTTTCAGCCCTATTGGCCTGAACTAGGTATTATAAGAGCAGAATATCGCTCAAAAAAGGAGAAAACATGTTTTTAAGAGTCGGGAGTAGTATTATATAGTTTTTATATATAATTACTACTAATTCAATATGTTTCTATTCTTAATTATGAAGTCTGACCAAAAGTCAAATCTTCATTCCCGATTGGCCTGAACTAGGCATTCTAGGAGCCGAATAGGACTCAAACAGGGAGAAAATATATTTTCAGGAGCCAGAAGTAGTATTACATAGTTTCTATGTATAACCACTACTAATTCAATTTGTTTCTATTCTTAAGTTGGAAGTTTGACCAAAAGTTTAATTTTTCGGCCCCGAATGAGCTGAATTATGCCTTAAGTGAGCCGAATTGGGCCAAAACTGGAGGAAAATATGGTTTCGAGAGCTGAGAGTGGTGTTACTTAGTTTCTATGTACAATTACTGCTAATTATCCCTGTTTCTTGTGTTAATTGGGTATTTTTACTAAAAGTCAAACTTTAACCCCGATTGGGCTGAACTAGACCTTATAAGATACGAAAAGGGCCTAAACAGGGACAAAATGTGATTATCCAGAGCTGGGAGTAGTATTATGTAGTTGTTATATATAATTAATACTAATTAAACTTTCTTCTAGTCTTAATTGAGAAGTTTGATCAAAAGTCAAACTTTCACCCCGATTGCCCTGAACTAGGAGCCAGATATAGCTTAAATAGGGAAAAAACTTGATTTTAAAGAGCCGAGAGTAGTATTACATAGTTTCTATATGCAGTTACTACTACTTAAACTTGTTTCTAGTCTTAATTTAGAAGTTTGATTTTTATCAAACTTTCAGCCCTGATTAGCCTGAACTAGGCCTTATAAGAGCGAATGGGACCAAATGGGAGGAAAACATGGTTTTTAAGTGTCGTGAATGGTATTACAAAGTTTCTATGTGTAAGTACTACTGATTAACTTTATTTCTAATATTAATTGTTAAATTTGACTAAAAGTTAAATTTTAAAGCCCTGATTGGCCTGAACAAGGCCTTATAAAAGCCAAATTGGGTCCAATCGGGGAGAATACAGTTTTCAAGAGACGGGAGTAGTTTTACATTGTAAATTTGTATAATTACTACTAATTAAGCTTGTTTCTGGTCTTAATTTAGACTTTTGATCAAAAGTCAAATCTTCAGCCCTTATGGGCCTGAATTAGGCCTTGTGAGAGCCGAATAGGACTGAAACGGGAGGAAATATTATTTTCTAAAGCTGAAAGTAGTATCAAATAGTTTCTATGTACAATTACTACTAATTAACCTAAGTTCTAATTTTAATTGGAAAGTTTGACTAAAAGTCAAACTTTCAATCCCAATTGGCCTGAACTAGGCCAAGAGCCAAATAGGGCCCAGACAGGGAGAAAACTTGGTTTTCAAGAGCCGAGAGTAGTATCATATAGTTTTTATATATAATTTTGATTAATTAAACTTGTTTATATTCTTAATTTGGAATTTTTTCAAAAAATCAAACTTTTAGCCCCGATTTACCTAAATTAGGCTATATAAGAGCTAAAAATGGGCCAAACCAGAGGAAAACATGGTTTTCTAGATCTGAGAGTTGTATTACATAATTTCTATGTAAAATTACTGCTATTTTTTCTTGTTTCTAGTGTTAATTGAGAAGTTTGACTAAAAGTCAAACGTTTAACCCCGATTGGCCTGAACTAGGCCTTATAAGAACCGAAAAAGGCCCAATCGGGGAGAAAATGTGATTTTCAAGAGCCCGGAATAATATTACATAGTATTTATATATAATTACTACTAATTAAACTTGTTCCTAGTCTTAATTGGAAAGTTTGACCAAAGTCAGACTTTCAGTCCCGATTGCCCTGAACTAGGCCTTATATGAGCCGATTATGACCTAAACAGAAAGAAAATATGGTTTTAAAGAGTTAGGAGTTTTGTTACATAGTTTCTATGTACAATTGTGGCTAATTAACCTTGTTTCTACTGTTAATTGGAAAGTTCGACCCAAAGTCAAACGTTCAGCCCCGATTGGCCTGAAACTAGGTCTTATAAGAGCCAAAAAGGGCCCAATCGGGAGAAACTACAGTTTTTAAGAGCTGGGAGTAGTATTACATAGTTTTTATGTATAAATACTACTAATTAAACTTATTTCTGGCCTTAATTGGAGAGTTTGATCCAAAGTCACTCTTTCAGCCTAGATTGGTCTGAGCCTAGGCCTTTAAAAAGCCGAATATGACCTAAACAGGGAGAAAATATTGTTTAGGAGCTAGGAGTAGTATTACATAGTTTCTATATATAATTACTACTAATTATCTTTTCAAGAGTCGGGAGTTGTACTATATAGTTTTCATATAAAATTACTACTAATTAAACTTGTTTCTATTCTTAACAGGGAAGTTTGACCAAAAGTGAAATCTTCAGCCCTGATTGCCTTAACTGGGCATTATATAAGAGCCGAACATGACCTAAATAAGAGAAAATTATGGTTTTCAAGAGCCGTGAGCGGTATTACATAGTTTCTATATGCAATTATTACTAAATAACCTTATTTCTAGTGTTAATTGGATGTTTGATAATTAGAAGTTTGACCAAAAGTCAAATTTCAGTCCTGATAAGCTTGCACTATGCCATATAAGAGTTGAATAGGGCCTAAACTGGGAGAAATGGAGGTTTTCAAGAGCTAGAAGTAGTATTACATAGTTTTTATATATAACTACTATAAATTAAACTTATCTCTGTAGTTAATTTGAAAGATTGACCAAAAGTCAAATTTTTAGCCCCGACTAGCCTGAAGTAGGCTTATAAGAGCCTAATAGGGACTAAACAGAGAGAAGATATGTCTTTAAAGAGCCGAGAGTAGTATTACATAGTTTTTATGTACAATTACTATTAATTAAACTTTTCCTAGCCTTAATCTGAATATTTGACTAAAAGTCAAACTTTTATCCCGATTGGCCTGAACGAGGCTTTATAAGACCGAATAGGGCCTAAAAGGGGAGAAAATATGTTTTCAAGAGCCGGAAGTAGTATTACATAGTTTTTATTTATAATTACTACTAATTAAATTTATTTCCAGTCTTAATTAGAAAGTTTTACCAAAAGTCAAACTTTCAGTCTCGACTGGCCTGAACCAGGCCTTATAAGAGCCGAGAAAGGCCCAAACGTGGAGAAAATATGGTTTTTAAGAGCCGGGAGTAGTATCACATAGTTTATATGTATAACTACTACTAATTAAACTAGTTTCTATTCTTAATTTAGAGGTTTGACTAAATGTCAAATTTCAGCCTCGAATTGGCCTGAACTAGGTCTTATAAGAACGCAATAGGGTCCAAACGGGGAGAAAATGCAATTTTTAAGAGATAGGAGTAGTATTACATAGTTTTTATGTATAATTACTACTAATTAAACTTATTTCTAATCTTAATTGAGAGGTTTGATAAAAAGTCAAACCTTCATCCCTTATTGGCCTTAACTAGGCCTTATAAGAGCCGTATAGGGCCCAAACGAAAGAAAAATATTGTTGTTGAGCTGGGAGTGTTATTACATAGTTTCTATATTCAATTATAACTAATTAACCTTATTTCTAGTGCTAAGTAGAAAGTTTGATCAAAAGTCAAACTTTTAGCCCCGAATTAGCTTGGCTAAGCCGTATAAGAGCCGAATAAGTCCCAAACGGGGAGAAAATGAAGTTTTCAATAGGTGAGAGTAGTATTACATTGTTTTTATTATAATTACTACAAACTAAATTTGTTTCTATTCTTAATTGGAATGTTTTACCAACAGTCAAACTTTCAGCCCCGATTGGCCTGAACCATGTCTTATAAGAGTATAATAGGGCCCATACGGGGAGAAAACATGGTTTTCAAGAGCTGAAAGTAGTATTACATAGTTTCTATGTATAACTACTACTAATTCAGTTTGTTTCTATTCTCAAGTTGGAAGTTTGACCGAAAGTTAAACTTTCAGCCCTATTGATCTGAATTATGCCTCAAAAGAGCCGAATAGGGCCCAAACTGGAGGAAAACATGATTTCGAGAGCTGAGAGTGGTCTTACATTATTTCTATGTACAATTACTGCTAATTATCCTTGTTTCTTGTGTTAATTGGATATTTTAACTAAAAGTCAAACTTTTAATCCCGATTGGCTTAAATTAGGCCTTATAAGATACGAATAAGGCCCAAACAGGGACAAAATATGATTATCCAGAGACGGGAGTCATAATACATTGTTTATATATATAATTACTTCTAATTAAACTTGTTTCTAGTTTTATTTGGGAAGTTTGATCAAAAGTCAAACTTTTACCCCGATTAGCCTGAACTTAGAGCCGGATGTGGCTTAAACAGGGAGTAAACTTGATTTTAAAGAGCCGCGAGTAGTATTTCATAGTTTTATATATAATTACTACTACTTAAACTTGTTTCTAGTTTTAATCTGGAAGTTTGACTTTTGTCAAACTTTCAGCCCCTAGTTGGCTTAAACGAGGCCTTATAAGAGCCGAGTTAGGGACCAAACAGGAGAAAAATATGGTTTTTAAGATCCGTGAATGGTATTACAAAGTTTCTATGTACAAGTACAACTGATTAACCTTGTTTCTAATATTGATTGAAAATTTTAACCAAAAGTCAAACTTTAAAGTCCTAGTTGGCCTGAACTAGATCATATCAAAGTTGAATAGGGTCCAAACGGGGAGAAAATGCAGTTTTTAAGAACCAAGAGTAGTATTACATTGTAATTTTGTATAATTACTACTTAATTTAGAAGTTTGACCAAAAGTCAAATCTTCATCCCTTATTAGCCTGAACTAGGTCTTATAAGATCGGAATAGGGCCCAAACGGGAGGAAATATGGTTTTTAATAGCTTAAAGTGGTATTGCATAGTTTCTATGTACAATTACTACTAAATAACCTGGGATCTAATTTTAACTAGAAAGTTTAACTAAAAGTCAAACTTTCAACCCCTATTGGCCTGAACTGGTCTTATAAGAGCCAAATAGGGCCCAGACATGAAGAAAACATGATTTTCACGAGCCGAGAGTTGTATCACATAGTTTTTGTGTATAATTTCATTTAATTAAACTTGTTTCTATTCTTTATTTGAATTTTTTTAAGAAATCAAATTTTTAGCCCCGATTGACCTAAACTAGGCCAGATCGGAGGAAAACATGATTTTCAAGAGTTGAGAGTTGTATTCCATAGTTTCTATGTAAAATTACTGCTATTTTACCATGTTTCTAGTTTTAATTTGGAAGTTCGACCAAAAGTGAAACGTTCAGCCCCGATTGGCCTGAACTAGGCCTTATAAGAGCCGAAAAGGGCCAAATCGGGGAGAAAATGCGATTTTCAAGAGCTGAGAGTTGTATTACATAGTTTTTATGTACAGTTGCTACTAATTAAACTTGTTTATAGTCTAAATTGGGAAGTTAGACCAAAGTCAGACTTTCAGTCTCGATTGGCTTGAACTAAGCCTTATATGAGCTGAATGTGACCTAACAGAGAGAAAATAAGATTTTAAAGAACTAGGAGTAGTATTGCATGGTTTTTATATACAATTAGTGCTAATTAACCTTGTTTCTAATGTTAATTGAAAAATTCAGCAAAAGTCCAACGTTCAGTCCCAATTAGCCTTAATTAGGCCTTATAAGAGACGAAAAGGGCCCAATCGGGGAGAAAATATGGTTTGCAAGAGCTGGGAGTAGTATTACATAGTTATTATGTGTAATTTCTACTAACAAAACATGTTTCTAGTCTTAATTGTGAAATTTAATCGAAAGTCACTCTTTCATCCCCGATTGGCTTCAACTAGGACTTATAAGAGCCGAATATGACCTAAACAGGGAGAAAATATTGTTTTAAAGAGCCAGGAGTAGTATTACATAGTTCTATGTACAATTACTACTAATTAAACTTGTTTCTACTCTTAATCAGGAAGTTTGTCCAAAAGTCAAACTTTCAGCCCCTATGGCCTGAATTAAGTATTATAGGAGCAGAGTATGGCTCAAAAAAGGAGAAAACATGTTTTCAAGAGTCGGGAGTAGTGTTATATAGTTTTTATATATAATTACTATTTAAATATGTTTCTATTCTTAATTGTGAAGTCTGACCAAAAGTCATTCATTGCCGATTGGCCTGAACTAGGCATTATAAGAGCCGAATAGGACTCAAACAGGGAGAAAATATGTTTTCAGGAGCCAGAAGTAGTATTACATAGTTTCTATATATAACCACTACTAATTCAATTTGTTTCTATTCTTAAGTTAGAAGTTTGACCAAAAGTTTAACTTTTCAGCCCCGAATGACCTGAACTATGCCTTATATGAGCCGAATTGGGCCAAAACTGGAGGACAATATGGTTTCGAAAGCTGAGAGTGGTGTTATTTAGTTTTTATGTATAATTACCGCTAATTATTCCTGTTTCTTATGTTAATTGGGTATTTTTACCAAAAGTCAAACTTTAACCCTAATTGGGCTGAACTAGGCCTTATAAGATACGAAAAGGGCCTAAACAGGGACAAAATGTGATTATCCAGAGCCGGGAGTAGTATTACATAGTTTTTATATATAAATACTTCTAATTAAACTTTCTTCTAGTCTTAATTGGGAAGTTTGATCAAAAGTTAAACTTTCACCCTGATTGGCCTAAACTAGGAGCCATCTAGCTTAAATTGAGAGAAAACTTGATTTTAAAGAGCCGAGAGTAGTATTACATAGTTTCTATATGCAGTTACTACTACTTAAACTTGTTTCTAGTCTTAATCTGGAAGTTTGACTTTTATCAAACTTTCAACCCTGGTTGGCCTGAACTAGGCCTTATAAGAGCCGAATGGGACCGAACGGGAGGAAAACATGGTTTTCAAGTGCTGTGAATGGTATTAAAAAGTTTCAATGTATAAGTACTATTAATTAACCTTATTTCTATTATTAATTGGTAAATTTGACTAAAAGCTAAATTTTAAAGCCCTGATTGGCCTGAACAAGGCCATATAAAAACTAAATAGGGTCCAAACGGGGAGAAAATACAGTTTTCAAGAGACGGGAGTAGTTTTACGTTGTAATTTTGTATAATTACTACTAATTTAACTTGTTTTAGGTCTTAATTTAGATGTTTGACCAAAAGTCAAATCTTCAGCCCTTATGGGCCTGAATTAGGCCTTGTAAGAGCCGAATAGGGCCGAAATGGGAGGAAAAATTATTTTCAAAAGCTGAAAGTAGTATCACATAATTTTTCTATGTACAATTACTACTAATTAACCTAAGTTCTAATTTTAATTGAAAAGTTTGACTAAAAGTTAAACTTTCAACCTCGATGGCCTGAACTAAGCCAAGAGCCAAATAGGGACCAGACAGGGAGAAAACATGATTTTCAAGAGTCGAGAGTAGTATCATATAGTTTTTATATATAATTTTGATTAATTAAACTTGTTTATATTCTTAATTTAGAATTTTTTCAAAAAATCAAACTTTTAGCCCCGATTGACCTAAATTAGGCCATATAAGAGCTTAAAATGGGCCAAACCCGAAAATATGGTTTTCTATATCTGAGAGTTGTATTACATAATTTCTATGTAAAATTACTGCTATTTTCTCTTGTTTCAAGTGTTAATTGAGAAGTTTGACTAAAAGTTAAATGTTCAACCCCGATTGGCTAGTAGTAGGCCTTATAAGAACCGAAAAATGCCCAATCGGGGAGAAAATGTGATTTTCAAGAGCCTGGATTAATATTACATAGTATTTATATATAATTACTACTAATTAAACTTATTTCTAGTCTTAATTGGAAAGTTTGACCAAAGTCAGACTTTCAGTCCCGATTGCCCTGAACTAGGCCTTATATGAGCCAATTATGACCTAAACAGAAAGAAAATATGGTTTTAAAGAGTTAGGAGTTTTGTTACATAGTTTCTATGTACAATTGTGGCTAATTAACCTTGTTTCTACTGTTAATTGGAAAGTTTGACCCAAAGTCAAACGTTCAGCCCCGATTGGCCTGAAACTAGGTCTTATAAGAGCCAAAAAGGGCCCAATTGGGAGAAACTATAATTTTCAAGAGCTGGAGTAGTATTACATAGTTTTTATATATAATTACTACTAATTAAACTTGTTTCTGGTCTTAATTGGAAAGTTTGATCAAAAGTCACTCTTTCAGCCCAGATTGGCCTGAGCCAAAGACTTTAAAAAGCCGAATATTACCTAAACAGGGAGAAAATATTGTTTAAGAGCTAGGATTAGTATTACATAGTTTCTGTATACAATTACTATTAATTAAACTTGTTTCTACTATTAATCAGGAAGTTCGTCTAAAAGTCAAACTTTCATGCTCGATTGGCCTGAACTAGGCATTATAGAGCAGAATAGAACTCAAACAAGGAGAAAACATGCTTTCAAAAGCTGGGAGTAGTATTATTAGTTTTTATGTATAATTACTACTAATTAAACTTGTTTTTATTCTTTATTGGGAAGTTTGATAAAAAGTCAAATCTTCAGTCTCGATTGGCCTAAACTAGGCATTATAAAAGCCGAATAGGGCTCAAACTGGGAGAAAACATCTTTTCAAGAGCCGGGAGTTGTACTACATAGTTTTCATGTAAATTTACTACAAATTAAACTTGTTTCTATACTTAATAGGGAAGTTTGACCAAAAGTGAAATCTTTAGCCCCGATTGGCCTCAACTGGGCATTATAAGAGCCGAACATGGCCCAAACAAGAGAAAAATATTATTTTCAAGAGCTGTGAATGATATTACATAGTTTTAATGTGCAATTACTACTAAATAACCTTGTTTCTAGTGTTAATTGGATGTTTGATAATTGAAAGTTTGACTAAAAGTCAAATTTCAGCCCCGATACGCATGCACTATGCCATATAAGAGTTGAATAGGGACTAAACGGGGAGAAATTGAGGTTTTCAAGAGCTATAAATAGTATTACGTAGTTTTTACATATAACTACTATAAATTAAAATTATCTCTGTAGTTAATTTGAAAGATTGACCAAAAGCCACAGTTTTAGCCCCGACCAGCCTGAAGTAGGCCTTATAAGAGCCTAATAGGGCCTAAATAGAGAGAAAATATGTCTTTAAAGAGCTGGGAGTAGTATTAAATAATTTTTATGTACAATTACTATTAATTAAACTTGTTTCTAGCCTTAATCTGAATGTTTGACTAAAAGTCAAATTTTCAGCCCGATTGGCCTGAACGAGGCTTTATAAGAACCGAATAGGGCCTAAAAGGGGAGAAAACATGTTTTCAAGAACCGGGAGTAGTATTACATAGTTTTTATTTATAATCCTACTAATTAAATTTATTTCTATTCTTAATTAGAAAGTTTGACCAAATGTCAACCCTTCAGCCCTGATTGGCTTGAATGAGGCATTATAAGAGCCAAATAGGACCCAAACAGGAGGAAAATATGATTTTCAGGAGTCGAGAGTAATATACATAGTTTTTATGCATAACTACTACTAATTAAACTTGTTTCTATTTTAATTTGAAAGCTTGACCAAAAGTGAAATTTTTAGCCCCAATTGGCTAAACTAGGCCTCATCAGAGCCAAACAAGACTCAAACGGGTGGAAAACATGATTTTCAAGAGCAAAAAGCGGTAGTACATTTCTTCGATGTATAATTATTGTTAATTAATCTTGTTTCTAGTATTAATTAGGAAGTTTGATTAAAAGTCAAATTTTCACCCCGATTGGCATGAACTAGCCTTATAAGAGCCGAATATAACCTAAACGGGGGAGAAAACTTGGTTTTAAAGTGGAGGGAGTAGTATTAAATAGTTTCTATATACAATTACGACTAACTAAACTAGTTTGTAGTCTTAATCTAGAAGTTTGACCAAAAGTCAAATTTTGAGCTCTGATTGGCCTTATCTACGCATTATAAGAGCCGAATAGGGCCCAAAAGGGGAGAAAACATGATTCTCAAAGGTCAGAAATAGTATTACATAATTTCTATATCAATTACTCCTAATCAACCTTGTTCTAGTGTTAATTGAAAGTTTGACAAAAGTTTAAACTTTCTACATGGATTAGTCAGAACTAGGCTAATATAAGAGCTGAATATGCCTTAAAGGGGAGAAAATGAGGTTTTTATGAGCTGAGAGTAGTATTAAAAAGTTATTATGTATAACCACTATAAATTAAACTTTTTTCTATTTTTAATTTTGAGGTTTGACCATAAGTCAAACTTTCAACCCCGATTGATGAGAACTAGGCCTTATAAGAGTCAAAATGGGACCAAACAGGAGGAAAACATAGTTTTTGAGTGTTGTTAATGGTATTACATAGTTTCTATATATAATTACTACTAATTAATCTTGTTTCTAGAGTTAATTGAGAATTTTGACAAAGAGTCAAACTTTCACCTATGATTGGCCTGAACTAAGTCTTATAAGAGCTGAATAGGATCCATACAGGAAGAAAATACAGTTTTTAAAAGGCAAAAGTGGTATTACATAGTTTTTATGTATAATTACCACTAATTAAACTTGTTCTAGACTTAATTTGGAATTTTGATCAAAAGTCAAACCTTCTGCCCTTATTGACTTGAAGTAGGCCTTGTAAGAGTCAAATAAGGTCCAAACGAAAGACAAACATGATTTTCTAGAGCTGAGAGTGGTATTTACATATTTTCTATGTAACTAATTAATCTTGTTTCTACTGTGCCTAGTTCAAGCCAATCAAGGTTATAAGTTTGACTTTTTTAGTCAAACTTATAACCCTGATTGGCTTTAACTAGGCCATATAATAGCCGATTAAGGCCCAAATAGGGAGAAAACGAGGTTTTCAAGAGCCGGGCGTAGTATTACATAGTTTTTATTTATAACTGCTATTAATTAACTATTTTGTATTCTTAATTTGAAAGTTTGACTAAAGTCAAACTTTCAGCCCCGATTGGCCTGAGTACCATACAAGGGCCGAGGGCCCAAACAGGAAGGAAACATGGTTTCAAGAGCTGAGAGTGGTAATTCATAGTTTCTATGTACAATTACTGCTAATTAACCTTATTTCTAATATTAATTAGGACGTTTGACCTAAAGTCAAACTTTCAGTCCCGATTGGCCTGAAGTAGGCCTTATAAGAGCAGAATAAGGCCCAAACGGGTGTTACACATGGTTTTCAAGAGCCGAGAGTAGTATCACATAGTTTCTATATATAAATACTACTAATTAGACTTGTTTTTATCCTTAAGTTAGAAGTTTGACTAAAAGTCAAACTTTCAGCCACGATTGAACTGAACCAGACCTTATAAGAGCGAAATAGGGCCCAAACAGGAGGAAAACATGGTTTTCAAGAGACGAGAGTAGTATTATACAGTTTCTTTTGTAAAATTACTACTAATTAAACTTGTTTCTAGTCTTAATTAGAAAGTTTAATCAAAAGTCAAACTTTCAGTCCGGTCGGCCTGAACTAGCCTTATAAGAGCCGAATATTGCCTAAATAGGGAGAAAACCTGGTTTAAAGAGTCAAGAGTGGTATTACATAGTTCCTACGTATAATTACTACTAATTAACCTTATTTCTAATGTTAATTGAGAAGTTTGACAAATAGTCAAGCTTTTAGCCCCGATTGGTCTTAACTAGGCCTTATGAGAGCTGATTGGGTCCAAACAAGCAAAAAATGAGATTTTAAGAGTTGGGAATAGTAATACATAGTTTTCATGTATAATTACTACTATTAAACTAGTTTCTAGTTTTTATTGGAAAGTTTTACAAAAAGTCAACTTTCTGCCCCGATTGGCCTAAACTAGGCCTTATTGGGAGCCGAATAGGGATCAAACGGGAGGAAAACATGGTTTTCAAGGGTTTTGGATGGTATTACATAGTTTATATATATAATTACTACTAATTACCTTCGTTTCTAGTGTTAATTGAGAAGTTTGACTAAAAGTCAAACTTTCAGCCCAAATTGGTTATAAGAGCCGAATAAGGCCCAAACAGGGGAAAAAATGAGATTTTCGAGGGCAGGTTGAACTAATACATAGTTTATATGTACAATACTATTAATTTAACTTGTTTTAGGATTATTTGAGAATTTTCGCCAAAAGTCAAATTTCAGCCCTGATTGGCCTGAACTAGGCCTTATAAGAGCCGAATGGGAACCAAACGGGAGGAAAATAAGGTTTACAAGGGACGTGAATGGTATTACATAGTTTTTATGTATAATTTCTACTAATTAACTTTGTTTCTAGTGTTAATTGGAAAGTTTGACCTAGAGTTAAACTTTCAGCCCTAATTTGCCTGAATTAGGCAATATAAAAGCCGATTAGGGCCCAAACGGGAAAAATGAGGTTTTCAAGAGCCAATAGTAGTATGACATAGTTTTTATGTGCAATTACCACTAATTAAACTATTTTCTAGTCTTAATATTAAAGTTTGACCAAAACTCATACCTTCACTTCTTCTTGGTCCGAACTAGGCCTTATAAGAGCTGAATGGGGCCAAACAGGAGAAAAATATGGTTTTCAAGTGCTGAGAGTGGATTATGGAGTTTTCTATGCACAATTATTACTAATTAATCTTGTTTCTTATGTTAATTAGAATTTTGATCAAAAGTCAAACTTTCAGTTCTGATTTGCCTCAACTAGGCCTTATAAGAGCCGATTAGGGCTCAAACGAGGTTTTCAAGAGCCGAGAGTAGTAATATATAGTTTTTATGTATAATTACTATTAATTAAACTAGTTTCTAGTCTTAATTGGGAAGTTTTACAAAAAGTCAAACTTTCAACCTCAATTGGCCTGAATTAGGCCTTATAAGAGCCGATTAGGGCCCAAACGGGGAGAAAATGAGGTTTTCAAGTGCCGGGAGTAGTATGACATAGTTTCATGTATAATTACTACTAATTAAACTAGTTTCCAGTCTTAATTGGAAAATTTACTAAAAGTTAAACTTTCAACCCAAATTGGCATGAATCCTACTTTTTAAGAGCCGATTAGGGCCCAAACAAGGAGAAAACGTGGTTTTCAAGAGCCCAGAGTAGTATGACAGTGTTTTTATGATAATTACTACTAATTAAACTTGTTTCTAATTTTTATTAGAAAGTTTGACCAAAAATCAAACTTTCAACACCGATTGGCTTGAACTAGGTCTTATAAGAGCCGAATGGGACCAAACGGGTGGAAAACATGATTTTTAAGGGTCATCAATGGTATTACGTAGTTTCTATTTACAATTACTACTAATTAACCTTGTCTCTAGTAAGTTCGACCAAAAATTGTTTCGGCCCCAATTGGCCTGGACTAGTCCTTATAAGAGCTGCCCAAACGAGGAGAGAACGAAGTTTTCAAGAGCTAAGAGTATTAATACATAGTTTATTTTGCATTATTATTACGAACTGAACTAGTTTCTAGTCTTAATTGGGAAGTTTTACCAGAAATCAAACTTTCAGTCCTGATTGGCCTGGACTAGGCTTTATAAGAGCCGAATAAGAACCAAATGGGAGGAAAACATGATTTTCAAGGGTCGTGAATGGTATTGCATAGTTTTATGTACAATTACTACTGATTAACATTATTTCTAGTGTTAATTGGGAAGCTTGAACAAAAGTCAAACTCTAAAGCCCTGTTAACCTGAACTAGGCCTTATTAGAGCTGAATAGGGTTCAAATGGGAAGAAAATACAGTTTTCAAGAACAGCGAGTAGTATTACATAGTTTTTATATATAATTACTACTAATTAAACTTGTTTATAGTCTTAATTGGGAAGCTTGATTAAAAGTAAAATTTCAGCACCAATTACCCTGAACCCGGCTTTATAAGGGCTGAATACGACCTAAACATGGAGAAAATATTGTTTTAAAGAGCTAAAGTAGTATTACATAGTTTCTATGTACAATTGCTACTAATTAAACTTGTTTCTATTCTTAATCAGGAAGTTTGTCCAAAAGTCAAACGTTTAGCTCCGATTGGTCAGAACTAGGCATTATAAGAGCCAAATAAAATTCAAACAAGGAGAAAACATGTTTTTAAGAGCTGGGAGTAATATTACATTATTTTTATGAATAATTACTACTAATTAAATTTGTTTCTATTCTTAATTGGAAAGTTTGACCAAAAGTCAAATTTAAGCCCCGATTGGCCTGAACTAGACATTATAAGAGCTGAATGGGCTCAAACAGGGAGAAAACATGTTTTCAAGAGTCAGGAGTAGTATTACATAGTTTTTATGTATAATTACTACAAATTAAACTTGTTTCTATTCTTAATTGAGAAGTTTGACCAAAAGCCAAATCTTCAGGCCCGATTGGCTCAACTAGGAATTATAAGAGCCGAACAAGACTCAGACGGGAGGAAAATATGATTTTCAAGAGCCATGAGTGGTAATATATATTTTCCATATGCATTTATTATTAAATGACCTTTTTTTAGTGTTAATTGAAAGTTTGAATAAAAGTCAAACTTTCAGCCCTGAAAGCGTGTACTAGGCAAGTTAAGAGTTGAATAGGGCCTAAACGGTGAGAAAATGAGATTTTCCAAAGCAAGGTGTAGTATTACGTAGTTTTTATATATAACTACTATAAATTAAACTTATTTCTGTACATAATTTGAAAGTTTGATCAAAAGTCAAATTTTTAGCCCCGACTAGCCTGAAGTAGGCCTTATAAGAGCCAAGTAGGAGCCAAACAGGGAGAACACATGATTTTAAAGAGTCGGGTGTAGTATTACAGAGTTTCTATTTACAATTACTATTAATTAAACTTGTTTCTAGCCTTAATCTGGAAGTTTGATGAAAAGCCCTAATTGGCCTGAACTAGGCTTTATAACAACAAAATAGGCCCAAAAAGGAGAGAGAGCATGTTTTCAAGAGCCGGGAGTAGTATTACATAGTAGTTTTATATATAATTACTACTAATTAAACTTGTTTCTATTCTTAAAAAGAAAGTTTGAATAAAAGTCAAACCTTCAGCCTTGATTAGCCTGAATGAGGCATTATAAGAGCTAAATAGGATCCAAACGGGAGGAGAATATGGTTTTCAAGAGCCGTGCGTGGTATTGCATAGTTTTTATATCTAATTACTACTAATTAACCTTGTTTCTAGGGTTAATTGAAAGTTTAACCAAAAGTCAAACTTTCAACCCCGATTAGCCATAGGGTCCAAATAAAGAGAAATGCAGTTTCCAATAGCCGAGAGTATATTACATAGTTTTTATGTATAATTACCACTATTAAACTTGTTTCCAATCTTAATTAGAAAGTTTTAACAAAAGTCAAACTTTCAACCTCGACTGGCCTGAACCAAGCCTCATAAGAGCTGAGAAAGGCCCAAACAGGGAGAAAATATGGTTTTTAAGAGCCGGGAGTAGTATCACATAGTTTATATATGTATGACTACTACTAATTAAACTAGTTTCTATTCTTAATTTAGAGGTTTGACTAAACGTCAAACTTTCAGCCCGAATTGGCTTGAACTAGGTCTTACAAGAACCCAATAGGGTCCAAACAGGAAGAAAATGCAGTTTTTAAGAGCTGGGGGTAGTATTACATAGTTTTTATGTATAATTATTACTAATTAAACTTGTTTCTAATCTTAATTGGGAGGTTTGATGAAAAGTCAAACCTTCAGCCCTTATTGGCCTTAACTACGCCTTATAAGAGCCAAATAGGGTCCAAACAAAAGGAAAATATTGTCGTCAAGAGCTGAGAGTGTTATTACATAGTTTCTATATTCAATTACAACTAATTAACCTTATTTCTAGTGCTAATTGGGAAGTTTGATAAAAAATCAAACTTTTAACCCCGAATTGCCTGGACTAAGCCGTATAAGAGCCGAATAGGTCACAAACGGGGAGAAAATGAAGTTTTCAATAGGTGAGAGTAGTATTACATTGTTTTTATTTATAATTACTACAAACTAAATTTGTTTCTATTCTTAATTGGAATATTTTACCAATAGTCAAACTTTCAGCCCCAATTGGCCTTAACCAGGTCTTATAAGAGCATAATAGGGCCCAAACGGGAGAAAACATGGTTTTCAAGAGATGAAAGTAGTATCATATAGTTTCTATGTATAACTACTACTAATTCAGTTTGTTTCTATTTTCAAGTTGAAAGTTTGACCGAAAGTTAAACTTTCAGCTCCGATTGATCTGAATTATGCCTCAAAAGAGCCAAATAGGGCCCAAACTGGAGGAAAATATGGTTTCGAGAGCTGAGAGTGGTGTTACATTGTTTCTATGTACAATTACTGCTAATTATCCTTATTTCTTGTGTTAATTGGATATTTTAACTAAAAATCAAACTTTTAATCCTGATTGGCTTGAAATAGGCCTTATAAGATACGAATAAGGCCCAAACAGGGACAAAATATGATTATCCAGAGACGAGAGTCATATTACATAGTTTTTATATATAATTACTTCTAATTAAACTTATTTCTAGTCTTATTTGGGAAGTTTGATCAAAAGTCAAACATTCACCCCGATTGGCCTGAACTAGGAGCCGGATATGGCTTAAACAGGGAGTAAACTTGATTTTAAAGAGCCACGAGTAGTATTTCATAGTTTTATATATAATTACTACTACTTAAACTTGTTTCTAGTTTTAATCTGAAAGTTTGACTTTTGTCAAACTTTCAGCCCCTGGTTGGCCTGAACGAGGTCTTATAAGAGCCGAGATAGGGACCAAATAGGAGAAAAATATGGTTT
>JAVJIF010021463.1:0-65677 GCA_038442645.1 Agave tequilana
CAAAAAGCTTTCAAAATACATGATTTTTAGTTTTTAATTGCTTGAAATAATGCAGATCAACTTCAACGGAATGGATCTTATATTTGGATGTCATAGGATTGTTTTTGAGGGGAAGATTCGGCCTCGAATCCTTCTGGAATGACACAAGTCTATTCATATACTCACATATATATAAATATAAGTTGAGCAGTAAAAATTTTAATTTGTATTAATATCAAAACTCATGTACAAGTAAATATGATATGTTAGGCTACTCTGGAACTTGTCTTATATAACTATAGAAAGGGGATAGGACCATTACCCGTCACCTTTACTATAGTACAATAAGAGTAGACCACGATTGACCAAAAATTATCAAGTGATTACTCATTACATAATCCACATCCTTATTGTATACCCAACTAAAACAAAATATACAACTAATTCTCTTTCTGCCTCCAAAATACAGAGCAAGACATGCCCTCCAGAAACAAAACAAAACCAAACATACACAATAAGCTGCAATTTGCATTGCCTGCCTGCCCAGCCTGGCATAATGCAGAGCCTGATACATGACTGGGTACATTTCAGTTACATTTGCCAACTGCACATCCTGTTTACCTGCAACCTTTAATGACGCCTTGCAAGCACTGATATGTGAATTGGGCATGTTCTATACCTTAGGTGTGAGCAATTCTCCATTAGCTTGGCCTTGGCCTCCTCAGAGTCTTCCTTCCATTTGCAGCTCTGAGTTAGCGTCATCACATCATGTGACAAGAGATGGAACCTCTGAGTCTGTGTCAGATACTTTTGAGCAAACATCCTAATGTTTCTTTCTTTCCACAATTGCCAAACTGCTGCTGCCATCACCAATCTAGCTAGTATATTTGATTTAGTTCTTGATCTGAAGTAGCCTTGCAGGAGACTTGCTTCCTCATACAATAATACTTGCTGTGTCAAGCCCAGCTTAAGTTTGCAGCAGGCCCGATGTACCTAGAATAGCTGCAATTAAAAAACAAATGAGCAAAGGATTCAGGGAGATTATTACAGAACTTGCAAGTATGACTTGTGACAATCCCATACTGCTCCAACTTGTCCTGTGTAAGCAGTTTGCTTCGCATGGCTCTAAGTAGGCAAACGACCATTTTGGGGCAATTTGAGGGGAACCAAATTAAGTTATAGAATACAAACATTGGATTTGATTGCCCAACAGAGTTCCAAATAGACTTTAGACTGAACTGCCTTGTTGAAGAGTAAGTGCACTTCCAGTAGTTTTTTTCATGTGCTTGTATATCAGCCACCTGCAATCTACTCCGTATGTGCATCAATGAGGGATAAGAGATATGCCAGGTATTATTATAGATCAAATCACTTACCTTGCAATCAGGTTGCAGAATAACGGCAGGATGCATGCAACCAACAAGTTGAGTTACAAGAGCTCCTTCCTTCAACCTGGGGTCATACCAAAGCGATATGTCTTTTCCATTTCCTATGCTTCTCCTCATATGCAATCTAGCCTTCTCTCTACTAGCAGCAATAAATTTCCAGGTCTCTGAGTGGAGTAATTGCACAGGAGCCTCCCAGAAATCGATGGAGTTGAAAATTTGATTTTTCATCCAAGAAGCCCAAGATGGAAGCAGTTGAGTTGCAGCACCTCCAAACCAGTTTAATTCCTGCAGCTTTGTTCAAATATTATATCTTCCTTAGTGATACGCCTTCTTCTTTTGGTTGGCACATTTTCTCCCACGCCCAAGCATGCATTTTATCTCTCCACAAGAATTTTGCAAACATTTTTTTTTTTTAAGGATTTAAAGATTGACATTTGGGAATTTAAAAGACTAGATCCAGTATTGAAGTGTACCATATAACACTACAATCCCCCTGTAAATGACAATGTAGCTGACATCCATCCTTCTATTCTTTCCCTAAATTTGTCAATTAGAGTAGAGTAATTCCTTGCGGATTGTTGATTTTTTATTTTTGAAAAATAAGAAATTTCATTGATAACTAAAACACATAATACAGCAAATAAGATAGGCTAGGCTACTTAAGACGTTGCACTTGAATAACTATAGAGAGGGGAGAGGACCCTGGCCGTCACCCTCTACTATAGTACACCAAGGAAACACTCAGATTGACCCAAAGCCTAATAAGATAATACAGTACTATACAAACACATCCAGATAATATCTCCTTCATCCTGGCCTAATAATACCCCAGTTGTTGAGAGTAGAATTAAGTGGCCCTTGCATTGTCCCTTCCATTTACACTGGTCCATAAGAAGCTGAATGTCTGCATAGATAGATTTGAACACCTGTAATTTGTTCTGCCTCTCGTTCTGAAAAATTCTAACATTACTTTCTTTCCAAATATGCCAAACAATTGCGGAGAGAACTAGCTTTGCTAAGGTTGAAGTGTTACAGTTCACCTTATATTTTTTTACTGATAATTTCAGCATTTTCAACCAGTTGCCAGTAATATCAGAGATACCAAGCTTGAGTGTGCATAACTTCCACAAGTAAGCTGAAAATAGGCATTTAAAGTACAAATGCTCAATCTTTCCGTCTTTTGCATGCACAATATGCAGTTCCTGGATAATACCATTGCTTTGCAAGAATTTTAAGTGAGAAGCTTACCATGTAGTGCTCTGATCAGGCAGATTGTCATCTTTGGACAATGATTTGGATACCAAGCTATGGAGTGAAAATGCCAAGTAGGATATTCTGTTCTAGTCAAATCCCAACAATTTCTAAAGGTAAACTCTTTGCCATTATTTCCAATCCATTCCCATTTGTCAGTAGACCTTTAGCTGAGGATACTCGTACTAAGAAAGACATAGACTCTGTAGAAGAGAAAATGAGAGAAAATCGCCTACGATGGTTTGGTCATGTGCGACGTAGACCTACAGATGTGCCAGTCCGACGAGTAGAGTATATCAAATTAGAGCAACTTAAAAGAGCGCAGGGGAGACCGAAGAAAACATGGATAGAGGTAATACGACAAGATACAGAGGCTAAAGGTATTAGTGAAGGCATATTGCTTGACAGGAATGAGTGGAGAAAGCTGATCCATGTGCCCGATCCGGCCTAATTCTCTTTTGGTTCATGTAGCCTACCCTAAATACTAGGGACAAATGGCTTAGTTGTTGTTGTTGTTGTTGTTGTTGTCCCATCTATCAGTAAGTTGATTCTTCTGCATGTATTGCACAACTTTTCCTTTGGATGCAACTAAAAATTTCTAAGTACTAGAATGAAGTATAGAGTCTGATGCAACATCCCAATTTTGTAGTGAAATCCATAGTAGGGCAAAGATTATCATCATGTCCAAAAGATTTGCAAGTTTTACAGATGGGTGGAATCCATTCATAGGTAATATCCACATCCATCTCCTGACCCTATTCAAGATGCAGAGTAGGCAAATCCTTATCTGCTTTAATTTCAATAAACACTTGAGCATAAGAGATCCTTTCACCAGTAGCAGTTGCTCGGTCCATAAACAATGGCATGCCAACCATACTAGCAATTCTGATAATATTCTTTGACCATAATTTTAAATCAAGAGATGGAAATCTAATTCATACAGGGACAGTAGAAAGTAAATCCCTCTCTAACCCCATATTTTCACTCCAACGACGAAGAACAATCAGTCTACCATCAAACAACCAAAGTCCTACTTGAAGAACCCTAGTGCATTCATTACTATCCCCAAACTTAAAGAAGAAGTAACCATTATCTCTAGAGTGTACAACCAGAGAACAAGAAGGACGCTATAGCCGCGTACAAATGCCTTGAGATGCATGTAGAAGGCTTATCTCCTAATACATAGCCTACTAAAGAATTTTGCCGCCTATCAGTATTATGCATCAATTCAGATCTAGGGATAGTAACAAAAGTCTTACCTGATTCATCAATGGAAGGCTCGATGTAATCCAGTTTGCATTCATCCTCTGTCCTTCTACGCATATGGCAGCTCTGATTCCACGGGGTACCAGTGGAACTGTTGCAAGTTTCCACCCCTTAGAAGATGCTTTCAGTCCATTGAAACCATGGAATTGATGCTGAAGACGTGCTCAGATAAAAAATAAGAAGAAGAAGACTTATTTGTGTAAAGACAAGATACCATTAGCTATGGTTCTTGGTTGTATTTATATACACATATTGGTCACATGTTTACACTGATTTAGAAGGTACAATAGGAAAACATTGACTGAGAGAAATAATAAGAAAATATTGACTGAGAGAAAGAATGAGAAACACATGGCGCATGAATCCCATGAGTCCCATGTGTTCCTATAATCATGGAGAGATTTTAGGATCTGATTGATTTCATGAGGGGTGTCTTTCACACGGATCACGTGTTGTCATTGATATCTCTACACACCCCTGCAAGCGAAGCGGGTTCGAAAGAACCGAGAGATTGTTCTTCAGCATAGAAAATCTTAAAGAGCTCAAAGTCATAGTAAGAATGTCTGCTAGTTGTTTTTTAGTGTTGACAAACCGAACATCTAGGACTCCATTGGCGACATAGTCCCTCACAAATGAATATCGATCTCAACATGTTTGGAGCGGGGAGTGACGAATAAGATTGATCGCGAGATATGTTCCGCCGAGGTTGTCACAGAGAACTATTGGGGAGATTGCGGAACTCCAAGCTCACGAAGTAATGACTGCAACCAAATGACCTCTACTACAGCATTGGCCACACCCATATACTCTGCCTCAGTGCTAGATCGTGCCATAGTACACTGCTTCTTCGCGCTCCAAGAAATGATATTTGTACCAAGAAAGACACAATAGCCACTGGTAAATTTTTGATTATCGATCGACCCTGCCCAATCTGCATCGGTGTAAGCAGTAGTAAGCTGTGCAGAAGAATAACGAGAGAGAAAAAGGTCATGTTGAATGATAGATTTGAGGTAACGGAGGATCCGTTTTACAGCGCTCCAGTGCTCATCGGTTGGAGCTTGCATGAACTGAGCAACTTTTTCACCGAGAAGGCAATATCGGCTCTGGTAAATCTTAAGTATTGTAGAGCCCCAATAGTACTTCGATAGACAAAGGGATCAGAGAGAGACTTGACAACAATCTTGGATAGCTTATAGGAAGTGGCCATTGGCGAGCTAACAAGCTTGACACCATCCATCTTGAGTCGGAGAAGCAAGTCACGGATATTCTCATGTTGAGAGAGAAATAGACCTGAGGGTGTACGATGACACTCCATACCCAAGAAATAGTGTAGTGGACCGAGGTCTTTTAATGAGAACTCCCGGCCTAGTTCTTGAATAAGACGAGTGACAGCCGTTAGTCATTACCTGTGATGATATGATGTCATCCACATAGATAAGAATTAGAAGAAGATCTGTCCTGACCCGTCGGAGGAAGAGAGACGTGTCAGACTTGGAGCCCACAAAGCCCAATGTGACTAGATAACTGCTAAAGCGAGAAAATCAAGCCCGTGGAGCCTGTTTGAGGCCATAGACATTGCGGTGAAGCTTGCATACATGACTGGGATGAGCGGAATTGATGAACCCCGAAGGTTGTTCCATGCAGACCGTCTCAGTAAGAAAACTCTGCAAAAATGCATTATTCACATCCAACTATCGAATAGACCATCCCTTAGAGACGGCCAGACTGCATACGGTATGGACAGTGGTCGGTTTGATGACCGGACTGAATGTCTCACCATAGTCTAATTCTGATTTTAATAAAAACTCTTGGCCACCAGGTGGGCCTTATATCTGTTAACAGAACCATCAAATTTATTTTTTAACTTGAAAATTCATTTACAAGCAACCAGATTCATAGTAGGGTGGTATGGCACAATGGACCAGGTTTTATTCTTAAGTAAGGCATTCGTCTCAGTGTCCATTGCCTGGCGCCACTTGGGATCTTTAGAAGCTTGTGTAAAACATGTGGGTTCGACAGAAGTGGTGGCCAAGTCATCCATGAGATAGGTAGGCATGGGATACCGGGTGGCTAGCCAGACTTTTAGTGTTCTGGTGTTATCCTGTATTCTGGTGACCATATGGTGGGTCCTGATAGGAGGGGGACTGAGAGAGCTTGAGGATGAGGAGAAGGACTCATCGGCGGGTGCTGATGGAGGTGGTGGAGAAAGAGTATGTAATGGAGGTGGTAGTAGAGGAGGAGAAGAGTCAATGGTGGGACCCGCAGGAGAAGAGGGGACAGAAACAATGGAAGATAACAGAGGCATGGAGATGGGAATCGGTGATGAAGGCGGGTGGGAGTAGGGGGAGGAGGGAGGGCTGAGGAGAATGAAAAGGAAAGGAAGATTCGTCGAAAATAACATCCCGAGAGATGTAAATATGACCAGAGGGGACATGCAAACATTGATAATCTTTATGCGAAGCCGAGTAACCTAAGAAGACACATTGAGTGGACAAAAATTAAACTTATGTGTTTGGTATGGACGCAGATGAGGGTAGCAAGCATAACCAAAAATTCGTAGGGAAAGGAAGTCAAGTACTTTATGAAATAATTTCTGGTAGGGAGAGAGATTATAGAGAAACGGGGTGGGCATTCTATTGATGAGAAATGAGGCAGTTGGAAAGCATAGGCCAGTAATGAATGGAACATTTGACAAAGCCAGAAGTAAGGGCAGGCAGTCTCGATAAGGTGGCGGTGCTTTCTTTCTGCAGTGTCGTTTTGGGCACTAGTGTGTGGACAGGATAAGCGATGAGCGATACCCTGAGAAGACAAGTAAGGTTTAATTTGATGAACTCGCCATCACCATCAGTTTGGAGTGTTTTAATGGAACGCCTAAAAAAAGTTCTACATGAATTTTGAACTCAAGAAAAATAGAGAAAGCATCACTTTTATTTATCAAATGATAAAGCCAAAATACTTACTGTAGTGATCTACAAAGCTAATATAATAGCGATGACAACTTACAGCAGACACAGGAGACGGACCCTATAGATCATAGTGAATAAGCTCTAAAGGAGCAGTAGCAATCATAGAAAATGACGAAAAAGGAAGACGGTGACTTTTTCTTTTCTGACAGGGGATGCAGAGAGGGGTACCAGCACGGTCAGAGAGAAAGAAAGTTGACACTGAGATAAACACTGGAGATAACTCTGGTGGAGGGATGACCTAGGCGTTCATGCCAGACGGAGGAAGATGCACGCTCACCGAGAAGAGCCTGGGGAGAGGCGGCGAAGTTATGATTCCCCAGGGAGAAGACATACAGACCATCCTTAAGTTGTCCCCGCAGTAGAGTTTTTCGAGTAGAGAGATCCTTTATAAAAAAAGAGTAGGGTGAAATTCAAGAAGGACTTTATTATCAGCAGTAAATTGACTAACAGACAGAAGATTTTTGGTGATATCAGGAATATGTAAAAGGTTTTTCAAGACAAAGGAAGAAACAGGAGAACCCAATAAAGAGCACCAGTAACTCGGATAGGCAAACCTGTCCCGTTACCCATGCGAACATTGTCGGGTCCTTGATCTTCAGAATGAGCCACCAGATTCGCAATGTCAGCCGTTAGGTGATGAGTGGCTTCGGAGTCAACATACCAGTTGGAATCGACCGGACTTTTCCCATAAGAGTGGAGAAGAGAAGTTAGGCTAGCCGAATCATCATAATGATTGTAGTATTTGTTAGCATAATGGCCAAAATGATTGCAGATCTGGCATTGAGGTCGACCACCAGTAGGCTTATGTGACGGTAAGAAGGAACGTCCATGACCACGACCGCGCTCCCTGCCTCGGCCACGTCCACGACCACAGAAAAAAGATGGAGTTGAATGGTAGCTTGGAGTGCGAGCAACAGTATGAACCGCGGGAGAAGGAGAGTTGAGGGTTGTGGAGTCTGGTGAAGTGATAGCATGCCCACGATAAATCTCCTGGCTAAGCATGAGACCGATGAGTTCTTCTAATAGTACAGGGTCGACTTGTGTGTTGACGGAGGTGACGAACGAGTTATATTCGGGAGACAGACCACTAAGTAAGGTAGAGACGAGGTCAGAGTCGGCAATTGGATTAGCCACTGCTGCCAGATTGTCCACGATGGACTTGACAGACTGGATGCACTCTGACATAGAAGAGGTGCCCATCTTGACGGTGTGCAGCTGATATTTGAGTTGCTGCACTTTAGCTCTGGAGGTGACGTAAAGATTCGCTCCAAAGAGCACCACACATCACGAGATGTGGTGAGGCCGACGACATGAGTAAGAACATCCTCAGTGAGCGAGGAGATAAGTTAACATAAGGGCATCTGATCAAGCTTGATCCAGCGAGTGCATTCTGGATTGATAGTGGGCTGAGCATCCTTCTCGGTAGAAGGAAGGAACCGGATCGGACATAAAGAGGTTTCGTCGATGAGGCCTTCAAGATCGTGGAGCTTGAGAAGAGGAAGGAACTGGGAACGCCACAACAGATAATTTCCCTTGTCGAGTTTGACATTTAGAAAGTGAGTGATGTTGGGATTGGGAGTAACCATGGATCCAAGTGTTTGGATGGAGGTTAGGGAAGATGAAGAGGAAATACTCGACATGGTATAAGAGTTACTCTGATACCAAGATAAACAATAAGAAGAAGACTTATTTGTGTAAAGACAAGATACCATTAGCTATGGTTCTTGGTTGTATTTATATAAACATATTGATCACATGTTTATACTGATTTAGGAGGTACAATAGGAAAACATTGACTGAGAGAAATAATAAGAAAATATTGACTGAGAGAAAGAATGAGAAACACATGTTGCATGAATCCCATGAGTCTCATGTGTTCCTATAATCATGGAGAGATTTTAGGATCTGATTGATTTCATGAGGGGCGTCTTTCACATGGATCACATGTTATCATTGATATCTCTAACATGCTCCCTGTTTATGCACGTGCACAGACGTGGGAAACTCATCTGTAGTTGAAATCTTAAAGGATTTGCAGATGAAAGACCCCCCAAGATCCCTCCTCAAGGGAGGAGAAACCCTAGCCGCCGCCATTAGTATATGTACACTTTTAGAGAGAATCCAAGATACCTTGTGGGGAGACTTCCTTCAGCAATTCCTATAGCATTTTTCATTGCTTTTTTGCTATGATAACCTTTGCTAAAGAACAGCTTGCTCTTACCCTTATTCATACCAGACCAATGTTGTGAGCAAAGAGGCCTAAAACTGCATCAATTGATTTCAAAGAGCCAGTGGTGCCTTTAGAGAGCATCAATATATCATCCGCAAACAACAAATGAGTTATCACTTTTTCACCTATCTTCATAGGTATAATTTTGCCAGATTCAACATATAAATCCATCTGAATTGATAGATAATCCATTAACATAACAAAAATATAAGGTGAAAGGCAATCTCCTTGCCTAATCGACCTGTTGCTTTTAGAATCCTAAAGTACTGCCATTCATCATCACTGAAAAAGTAGGAGCATCAATGCAACCTCATATCCAAGATATCCATTTATTAGGGAATCCCATATTTTCCATAATGAAATAGACAAATTTCCTATTGACACTGCCAAAACTTTCTGGATATCAACTTTGATACAGATTTCAGAGATAGTTTTCTTCTTAAAATTTCTTATTAGCTCATGAGCTAACAATGGCTGTCAGTGATCTGCCTCCTAGCCAAAAATGCTGTTTAATTATCAGATATCAGCCCAACAACAACTTGTTTGATCCTGTTGCTTAAGATTTTAGATATGAATTTGTAAAGTAATTGGCAGCAAGAGATGGTTTTATACTCATGAAGGGAACTGGCATTCTGGCATTTGGTACTGGTGTGAGTAATGTATGATTGATCTCCTTCAACAATGCACCATATTGAAAAAAAAGACTTAACTGCCTCAGTGATGTCTTTCCCCACTTCCAGTGCTTTTGAAGGAAATGTGCATTGTAGCCATCTATTCCTGGAGCCTTGTCTAGGTTGAATCGAAATATAGCTTTCTTCACCTCATTATCTGATACAGGTCAAACTATCCAGTCTGTAGCCCCTTTAGTTTGCTTCTTTAACTATCAGCCTTGGTAATATAGAGATGTGTGAGACAGTATTAAATAGAATACAGGGGCTGACTCTCTAATCTTCTCTTCACCTGAGAGAAGGTTACCATCGTCAGCAATTTGATGATTAATTTGGTTTCTGTGTTATCTAATCTTGCAGCATTGTGAAAAAAACTTTGTATTCCTATCTCCAAGCTGTAGCCAACTCTTTACTTTTCTGTCGCATCTCATCTTCTTCTTTTGAAAACCAATACCCTAACCTAGACTGAAACTCTACCTCTTTGTGCACGCTTGGGTCCATAGGATTTGCCATTAGAGCATCATGGTTTTCCTCCAATCCCCTGCTGATTGTAGTAATTTTGGCTTTAGTAGATATGCCTGCTTCCTCCATTTTTGGTGGCCTCCTTTAGTGTTTTCAGCTTTTCAACCACTTGGAACTGCACATGTCCTTTATTGTAAGAATGCCATAATTCTTTTACCAGTTCCTCAAATCACTCACAATCAGCCCAATAATTGATCTGAATGCTTTTGCTTTGGAGGCTGGAGCCTTTTTCAAATGCAAAAGCATTGGGAAAATGATTGTTGAATGGTTTAAATACTGATAGAATGTACTTGGTAATGTATCAAGCCATATGTCATTGCACACAATTTTATCAAGTGTCCCAGTGATTCTTCTAGGCCCATGCACCTTGTTATTCCATGTCCAGATACCCCCGAGCTCCTAATATCTGACAATGAGCAGTTTTCCAAGCATTCATTAAAACTTGCAAGTTATCGTATGAGAGCCCTCTCCCTCCAACCTTTTCATCAGAATATCTCACTGCATTTGAAGTCCCTAGCACATGCCCATGGTAGTGTTCCATGTTATTTGTGAATGCTTTTGATATCATCCCATAGATCCATTTTTTACTCTACCAATTTGACCGATACATTGCAGTAATCATACATTTGAAACCCACCTCCCCTTTATTGGTAGCCTTAATAGTAATTTGTTGCATAGCCTTGTTGATAACGTGACAGGACCATATTTTTGGACACCAACATATCCAAGTTCTTCCAAGATTTGAAAATTCATACTTGTTAACAAAATCCCGGTATCTGGGTATACACTTCCAAATCCTATACTCTTTGTGCGGTCTAATTTTAGTCTCCACTAATACCACCATATTAGGAGATAGTTTAGCCATATGACTCTTGAGATCATGTCTCCTTTCCTTTTTATTTAGTCCCCTCACATTCCAGATAAGAATTGGCATTGGGTAAGATGAAGACTCCCTGAGCTGGCCCTCGTTTGCCTCACACTCCAGATAAGAATTGTCATTAGGTAAGATGAAGACTCCCTGAGCTGGCCCTGGTTTGCAGACTCCCTGAGCTGGCATTGGTTTGCCTCCTTAGGGAAGTTGAAGGCATACTCTGTTCCTCCTCTGCTCATTGTTTTTATTACCATTTACTTCTTTCCTTGGTTTCTAAACTTTCATTTCCCATTCAAGATTGTCAATGAAGACAATTACTGTAAATAAATCCTCCTTATTATCTGGAACTTAACTTTCTGGGTTATCTTGTCTTACAGTGATCGGCTCATTTATAGTGCTTCCTATGTCTATAGCTGGGTGCTCTTGTGCTAAAATAACTAACATATCGTCACCTCTTTAGCTAATGCCTCCCTGATCCCCTTAGATTTTTTTGTTATGTCTGTGGTCTTTGATTCTGATCCTTCTGGAACCTTTGATGTTTCTTCTGCGTTTAGCAATTTTCTGCAGATTTTTCTCCTTGTACCCCAGTCGTTTCATTACTGGAACATCCTTCTTCATACCTAGCGGCCCCACTTGTTGGATATAGGTTAGAAGTATAGGCTTGTTGTTGATGTTTCCCTGCATATGGTTCTCTCTTATCCTTCTTCTCACTATCAGCTATTGTGTTCTCATGTGCCTTGTTCTCCCCCATTGGTATACTAGTGTTGGAGTGTTCCTCCACGTTGAAGGTTTTAGCTTCTTTCTCTTCTTCTGTTGTCTTAACTTTAGAAGTCCACGCCCCCTTTGTGGGCATTGAGCATCAATATGTCCAAAAGTTTTACATTGTTTGCACATTGGTGGAACCCTCTCATATGTTATTTCAACTGACATTCAAACTCCTCCTTCCAAATGAACCCTGACTGACCTTGTTAGGCAGTACCCTATATGCTTTTACCTCAACAAACACTGTAGCATAGGAAAGCCTTTCTCCTGTAGCTGTGGCTTTATCCATATGTAATAGGTTGCCAACCCGAATTACTATTCTACTTATAATTCTTTTAGACCATGGCTTCAAATCAAGAGAGGGAAACCTCATCGAGGATGGGAACAGTAGACAACAAGTCTCTTTCTAGCCCCATGTTTTCAGTCCATTTCCTTAGCACAATAAGTCTACCATCAAATAGCCAAGGCCCCCCTTGCAGGACCCTATTACACTCCTCACCAGTACCAAATTTAAAGAAGTATCCATTGTCCCTGGAGTGCACTTCAAGTTAACAAGAAGGCTTCCATAATCTTCCCACATAAGCTTTCAAGTGCAAATAGAAACGGTTTATCCTCCAATAAATAGCCAACTAGAGTGTTCTTCCATTAATAAGAATTTTTGATCTGGAATTGAGATTAAGGGTTTACCTTGACATTCTTTTTATGTTTCAGTATATTTCTAATTTCCATTCTTTGTCTAGCTTCCTGCCCATTTGACAGATATCACTCCATGGTTTGTTGTTGAACCAGGAACAAATCTCCATCTTTAGATGCCACATTCCCCCCTTCTGCTGATGAATCCATCGTCTAGTGCCTCCAAATTTGACTCTGGTTGTTACCTCCCTCTTTGAGGACTTGCACAGTAATCAGCGCCTTCTCTCTCCATGGGGTTTTGAAGAACTTGGTTGCGCCTTTTGCGCCATTGGGGGGGTCGACATCATCGAACATCATCCACACACACGACTAAGTTTGGGACCTAGCTCTGATACCAATTGAAGAACTTAGGGCATCATCCCAAAAGACTAACCTTTTAGGTGGAGTTGCCCAAATCCTTATATACCCAAGACCATCCCTATGTCTAGCCGATGTGGGAATATTGTTTGACCCAAATCCCAATAGATTTCTAGTGAGCAACAGATATCAATCCTTCCTCAGTTGTTGAAGTCCTACCACCAATTGTATTGCTGTAATTTTGAGCTTTTGTTGTTAAGGAATTAGCAGGATCTCCTCCTACTGAAAGGGTAGAAAATTTAGCCGTCGTCATTCCTATTGATATGTCTTTAATGAATAAACTAAATCATCTTCTTAGATTTTTTTCTCAAAATCATTAGCCACCATATGAAATCTCTAGCCACCCTAAAAGTCATCAATAGCCACCCTATGATATCTCTAGTCACACTAAAAGTCATCAATAGCTACCCTAAGAAGTTCTTAGTCACCCATTTTGATGTATGAGTGAGGTAAAGTAATGAAGTGGTATAGAAGTTTTTCCTATAAATATGCATCACATTGCATGAGATTTCAAGAGCAAGGAACTGAGAAGAGAGAGTTGTTAAATATTATATTATTCTCTCCTTTCTCTTGCCATTTATCTTTCTTTTATTAAGCTCTAGTGAGTTGGGTTTTATTGGGCTTAGGTGAGTGAGATTAGAGTTGTAATATCTTGTATTCTTTCCTTTTGATTAGTAGATTCCTCTTGTTGTCTTTTCTGTGGACGTAGGTCACATTGACCGAATCACATTAAATACTGGTGTGTTGTTCTCTTTATTTCTATTAGCTTATATTACTACATGTCTCTCTTTATACTTGTCATCTCTTGCATTAGAAGTCACTGATACAACAAACCGGTACCATAGCTAGTGTTATTCTTGTGGGTTTCGAGATGGCTTCGACAAAGTACAAAGTAGAAAAATTCGACGAGAGAAATTGCTTCAGTTTGTGGAAAGTCAAAATGCGGGCTCTCTTAATGCAACAAGGCTTGTTGAAAATCTTATCCGGTAAGGACAAGTTGCTGGAATCCATGTCCGAGGATGAAAAGAAAGAACTCGAGATGAAGGCGCATAGTGTCATACAACTTTGTCTAGCCGACAAAGTTTTGCGAGACGTTGCCGATGAAGATACCGAAGCCAGTTTGTGGCTCAAATTAGAGGGCTTGTATATGACAAAGTCCCTGACAAACAAGCTCTACTAGAAGCAGCGCCTCTTCACCCTTCGCATGAAGGAAGGTACGCCAATTAAAGGTCACTTAGATGAGCTCAATAAAATTCTCATGGATTTAAAAAATATTGATGTAAGAATAGATGAAAAAGATTAAGCTTTCATCTTATTATGCCTATTACCTCCTTCCTTTGAAAATTTTATTAATAGTATGCTCTATGGTAGAGATACACTTTCCTTAAAATATGTCAAATTAGACTTACATTCTAAGAAGTTAAGACAAAAAGTGTTAGTTGTTGGAAGTGAGGATCAAGCTAAAAGCTTGTTCGTCCGTGGTCCTACAGAGAAGGTTTAAGAAAAACTTCGAGAAAAATTTAGATCTAAATCTTGGTTAAGAAAAAATGTTAGTGTCACTATTGTCATAAGTTTGGACATTTTAAAAAAGATTATTTTATGTTCAAAGAAAAAAATATAAGGAGAAAATATTAAGATGAGAAATCCTCGGTTGTTAGCGTTGCAGAAGAAGCTTCCACATCACATAAGATTCTTTAGTTACTGTTTATGATGCCCGTTCACGAGATGAGTGGGTTCTTGATTCAAGTTGTTCTTATCACATATGTCCTCACAGGGACTAGTTTGTGACCTACCAGCTAATTGATGGTGGTAATGTCTTAATGGGAAATAATATGCCCTGCAAGACAATTGGTATTAAGTCAATCAAGATTAAGATGCATGACGGTATTATTAAAACGTTGAGTAATATTCGGCATATGCCAGATTTGAAGAAAAATTTAATTTTTTTGGGCACCCTTGACTCCAACGGCTATAAGTTTATAGCCGAAGGTGAAGTTTTGAGAGTTAGCAAAGGCTCTCTTGTTGTGATAAAAGAAAGAAGGTGAATACCCTTTATATCCTTCAAGGTAGCAAGGTGGCAGGTGATGCCGCTATGTCAATATCAGAAGACCCAGACTTAGGTACCACTTGTTTGTGGCATATGCGGTTAGGGCATATGAGTAAGAGAGGACTACATGTGTTGAGTAAGCAAGTTTTGCTTTGTGGCCAGAAAACAAGAAAGCTTGACTTTTGTGAACATTGTGTTTTTTGGCAAGCAGCACAGAGTTTCTTTTAGTACATGTGTTCACAGGACTAAAGACACCTTAGACTACATCCATTCAGATGCTGGGGTCCCTCTCAGGTTCCATCGAAAGATGAAGCTAGTTATCTTCTAACTTTAATTGATGATTATTTCAGAAAAGTTTAGGTGTATCCTCTCAAGCATAAAAGTGATGTGTTTTCTACCTTCAAGCAGTGAAAGGTTATGATCGAAAGGCAAACAGGAAAGAAGGCGAAGCGCCTCAGGACCGACAATGGATGGAGTTCTGTTCTATGGAGTTTGATCAATTCTACAAAATGAAAGAATTGTGCTGCATCATACAGTTTGGTACACACCATAACAGAATGGAGTTATAGAATGGATGAAAAGAATACTATTGGAGAAAGCTTGGTGTATGCTCTCTAGTGCTGGTTTGTCAAAATGCTTTTGGGCCGAGGCTGTAAATTTAGCTTGCTATTTGATAAATCAGTCTCCCTTTAAAACTATTAATTTTAGGACTCCTGAAGAGGTATGGTCTGGTACCCCTCTTAATTATTCTCATTTACGAGTATTTGGTTGCCCTGCTTATTTTCATGTAAATGATGGTAAACTTGAACCTAGGGCAAAGAAAGCTATATTTCTTGGTTATGTTACTGGGGTGAAGGGATATAGGTTGTAGTGTCCTGATCCTAAGTCACCTAAATTTCTTATTAGTAAGGATATTACTTTTGATGAAAATTACATGCATCAATCGAGAAAGGAGTCTGTTGTTGATATTACGGTTCAGGAGAGGAAGCAAGTAAGCAAGTGAAGCTTGAGAGCAAAGTTACAGAAGGAGTGTAAAAGAGCACACACATTGAACCATTCGATGATGCTCAAGATTCAACTTCGGGTGATGATACACAATAAGAGCAATAGTACAGTATTACCAACGGGAGAGCAAGAAGGTAGATCCATCTACCTAAGCGATACGTCTATGCAGATATAGTCACTTATGCTCTAAGTGTGATAGAATCTATTGAGATTTTAGAGTCTTTCACCTATAATGAGGCTAGCAATTCTGATGAAGCTGCAGAATGGAATGTTACTATAACGAAGAGATGGAATCTCTTCACAAGAATCAAACATGGGAGTTAATGAAGCCGCCCAGGGGACAGAAAATTATTGATTGCAAATGGGTCTTTTAGAAAAAAGAAAGAAATCCTGGTGCTGAGTCTGTAAGATACAAAGCACGCTTGGTAGCCAAAGGCTACAGTCAGACAAAGGGTGTTGACTTCAATGAAGTATTCTCTCCAGTTGTGAAGCATACCTCTATTCACGTGTTTCTTGCCATGGTTGCTTAGTTCGATCTAGAGCTCAAGTAACTTAATGTGAAGACAACCTTTCTTCATGACGAGCTTGAAGAGCAAATCTTTATGCATCAAGCAGAAGGATTCATTATTGAAGGCAAAGAAGACCATGTATGCAGGTTAAAGAAATCTCTTTATGGTTTGAAGCAGTCACCTAGGCAATGATATTTGAGGTTTGATACTTTCATGATGGAGCATGGTTACTCTAGGAATAAATATGATAATTGTGTTTATCATCGGAAGCTTAATGATGGTTCTTTTGTATATTTGCTCTTATATACTGATGACATGTTGATTACAACTAAAGACATGTCTAAAGTTGATAAGTTGAAAGCTCAACTCAAACAAGAGTTTGAGATGAAAGATTTGATAGCAGCAAAAAATATTTTGAAAATAAAAATTCACAGGAAAAGCAAGAAGGAAAATTGTTCCTATCTCAGAAGAAATACATCGAGAAGGTGTTGGAGAGATTTGGCATGCTTATTGCCAAACCTGTGAAAACTCCACTTGCTATTAATTTTCGACATTCAACAGATTTGTCTCCTCAAACTGATGAAGAGGAGAAGTACATATCTCATGGCAGTGCAGTTAGAGTATTATGTATGCTATAGTGTGCACTCGACCAGACATTTCACATGCAGTCAATGTCGTAAGTCAATATATGGACAGAACAGGAAAAGGCCATTGGCAAGTAGTGAAGTAGATTTTGTGATATTTAAAAGGATCTACTAATATTGATCTGTGTTTTGATAGGAAAACTAATTCTGATTGTAAAATTGCTGGATATTCAGATTCAGATTTTGCGGGCGATTTGGATAAAATAAGATTTTTAACAGGTTATGCTTTCACTCTTTCAGATAGTGCCATTAGTTAGAAGGCAACTTTACAGTCGACAGTTGCTTTGTCTACTACAGAGGCAGAGTATATGGCAGTTACAGAGGTAGTGAAAGAAGCTATATGGTTAAGAGGCTTGATTGAAGATCTCGACTTACACCAAGGAGTAACTACGGTGTTTTGTGACAGTTAGAGTGCTATACATCTGATGAAGCACCAGATGTATTATGAGAGAACCAAACACATTGATTTCGGGTATCACTTTTTTCGAGAAATTGAAGTCATCAAAATTAAGAAAATTGATACTGCAGATAATCTAGCAGATATGATGATAAAGCCCGTACCTTCGCGCAAGTTTGAGTACTGTCTTGAATTGCGTGGTGTTCAAAGTGGTGAAGGTTGAACTCGTCGAGGCTAGAGAAGACAGTAAGAATCCAAGGAACGCTTGATACGGTTCAAGATAAGATGGAGAGATTTGTTATTCATACAAGACAAAATGGAATTTGTTAATATGTGAGTAAACTAAACCATCTTGTTAGACTTTTTCTTAAAATCAATTATCCACCCTATGAAATCTCTAACCATCCTTAAAGTCATCAATAGCCATCCAATGAAATCTCTAGCCACCCTAAAAGTTATCAATAGCCACCCTATGAAAATCATAGTCATCCTATGAAGATTTTAGCCACCCTATGAAGATCTTAGCCACCTTATGATTTTGATGTATGTGCGAGGTGCAGTGATGAAGGAGTTTAAAAGTTTTATTATAAATATGTATCACATTGCATAAGATTTCAAGAAAAAGAAAGTGAGAAGAGAGAGTTACTAGATATTGTAATATCCTTTCCTTTCTCTTACCATTTATCTTCCTTTTGTTAAGTTATAGTGAGTTGGGATTTATTAGCTTGGGTGAGTGAGATTAGAGTTGTAATCTCTTATATTCTTTCCTTTTGAATAGTGGATTCCTCTTACTGTCTTCTCTGTGGATGTAAGTCGCATTAATCGAATCACATTAAATGCTAGTGTACTATCCTCTTGATCGGTCACATATATTGCATATATATTGTCATATTACCATGCTTGTTATCTAAATAAATCACATGAATAAGTCCTATTTTTCTTTATAAAATATAGGCCCATTGCTAAAGGATAGGAAAGAGAAACAAGCCCAAAAGCACATCAAATTCTGATTTAATTCAGAATAAATTCGAAATTAGGGAATAAGGGCAGATCTTGGCAAATCAGAGAGGTTGAAAACTGGTTGAAATGAATCGTCCCAAATCAAGCGGTTGAAGCCAACAATCAAAGGTTATTTCGTCAAATCCTGACGCAGAAACAAAAAAAACTAGCAGGAGATAAAGCAAAATCACCAAACAAAGAAGATCCTCCAACCTGGTGTGGCCACCTGGCCACACCATGGCCGCGGAAACGCGGCCAAAACCGCGTTTTCGTGGTCGTTTGATGTTTGTTGGGGGAGCGTTTGCTCCCCCAATCTTCATACGTCCCCTCCCATTTGATTTTTGCTTATAAATACTATATTTTTTAGAGAAAAAGGGACTAGAAATTAGATTTAGCTTTTTTCTTTGTTTTTAAGGTTTTAGGCTCTTTGTTAGATAGTATAAAAGTTGTATCTTTATTTTATAATTTGTAATTCAGTGCAAATACCAGTGAGAGAGGAATTGAGTGATTGTATTCTGAAGATTGAAGTGACATCTATACAAGGATCAAGCTACCTTTTGTTCCACTCCATTTTACGGTATGTCTTTCTTTATTTACTTGCATAGTTCTTTGTCTTCCACGAGTAGCTAAATCGGTTTTCTGGGCTCACTATTATTCCTCTCTCGATCCCTCTTCTTTTCGAATAGTTTTGATGAAAAAGACCCAATGAATCATTTGCATGCCTAACTTAAGCCTTTCTTCTTGAAAGTGTTCTTGAAGGCACATGAGGATGGGTTTGAATTTTTAAACTTCTACCTCTTTTAAAAAAAACATCTCTTGAACTTATTTTTATCTCATACTTGAACTTCTTGATGATTTAACATTCAATTCAAGACGATTTCTTAAATAAAAGAATTAACCTTTCCAACTATCTTATGTGCTTTGCTTAAAACTTTCTAAAATCAATCTTAAGTTTTTGCCTATGATCAAATTGAGGCACTAAGGATTTTAATTGAAGAACATATAGTTGAGTAGTGAGATAGTGAGCCCAGATTTTCTTCTTTATTTAAAAAATTAACAAATCACTTTTCAAGCTTTATACAAAATTCACTTTTTCCAAAGCCTTCTCTAAATTTAATTTTTCTTTTAATCATCTCTCTTCTCTCCATTCTCTTTTTCAACTTAAAAGAAAGACACCATTCTTAGCTTTCTAAACTAAACACCGAAAAGCTTCTATCGCATTCCTCCGCATGGACCCGACTAGTTAGCCCAAAGCTACATGGTAATTCTCTTAACTTTTTGATTTTACAATCACCTCTTTATTTCTATTAGCTTATATTGCTATCTATCTCTCTTTATACTTGCCATCTCTTGTATTAGAAACTCACTTGTATTAGAAGCCCACTGTTACAATAATTCCGTCCCTTGTTCATATATGTATGTGTGTGTATATATATAGAGAAAGAAATGTATCTCAGCCGCCAGCTGAGAGAGACTCTCTCAGCTGACGCTTCAATATGGTCGCAGCTGACTGCGACATGGTCGCAGTCCTTAAAAATCATATATTCTCAGTGTAATTAAGACTGAGATCATGGTAGCAGTTCTCAGAAAAAGACTGCGACCATAGTCGCAGTCCTCAGAAAACGCTGCTACTATGGTAGCAATCCTCAGAAAAATACTGCGATTTGATCAGTCTTAAAAAAACTGCGATCATGGAAACAACGCTCAAAATTATGGTTGAAATTCAGCCATGCTGCGCCAGCTCAGAGAGTCTCTCTCAATTGGCGGCTGAGGTACAGATCGCTCACACACACATAAAGGTAAAAGTGAATATTATTGAAAACTGAACTATAGTACAATGATACATAATGACTAGGCTGCTCTGAATTATTGTTCTTGAATAACTATAGGGAGAGGAGAGGACCCCAGCCGTCACCCTCTATTATAGTACTCCAAGTAAGTAATCAGATTGATCCAAAGTCACATAAAAGAACAAACTAAGTTACAGTTATCTCAGATTACAAGATCACATTATTAATTTCTGCTGTTAGATATTGAAATTGAAACAAGGAGCTGAGCGTGACAAAATTTTTGATCTCTGAAACTATTGTGGGGACATCATTCTGGATAGGACATGCACACTGATACAGGGAACTGTTCATACTGATACATGGCTGTAGAATAAATTGGCTATTGACTCAAGAAACAAGAACTAGGATGGCTCAAAACACAGTATTTGTTTGCCCAGAGGCCTTCCGCTCTAGTTTTGATGATGATTAACTCATGTAGTTATGTTTACTAATAATCTTGTGATGTTTGATTTCAGATCTTTAACCAAGATATTAGTCAGTGATTAGCTTCAACAAAGGATTTTTGAAGCCTTTCACATGGTGATTCCAGAGCCTGAGCATCAAGATCCTATATAGCACTCGTTGGAGTCAAGCTCGGTGGATCACGGGTTGGATTGAGTCGACTTGAAGACGGAGCTCGTCAAGAAGACCTCAGTACCTAGTTTAGTTTTGTGTTTAGTTTCATTTGTAAAGACTAGATAGTGTGATATGCTCAAGTTCACAACACACACACGTGTTTAAGTTTTCGTGTTTATTGGTTTTCAGTTTTTGGTTTAACCGATATTGGTTTTCATGAATAGATATTATATCAAAACAAGTTTACTTGGTTTTATGTATATTAGATATGTTCTATATACATACATGCTTCATATCCTAGACAAACTTATTTTGATATACCTATTCATGTGTTTTAGGTTTTGTGTTTTAACAAAAACATAATTTTAGATTTTTAATCAAAAACATAGATATATATATATATATATGTTTCATGTATATTGGACTTATGTCCATATGCAACATGCCTAAAAGTGTTTAAGTATCATGTTTTTGTATTTGAACGAGTTTTAAAAAAATCGGATTTCCTATAAAAAACAAATCTAAGTTTGGAAAAATACAGGTTTTATGTTTCGGCAAAATTTATAAGTCACAAAAATGGTTCAAAATGTTTAAAATTTGTGTTGGAATTTTTCACACGAGTTTATATATCAATGTATTATGATAAAACTATTTTTGTGAAATTTTAGAAGTTTTATGGGATTTTTAAAGAAAATAAAAACCAAGTTTTTCTGTCCCAGAATGCCTTCTGTCAGGCTCTGGCGGTCGACCGGGACGATCGACCGGACCCAGAGTCGGTCAACCGGACCGGTCGACTGATGTGCACAAAACGTGCATGCTGGCCAGCCACTTGGGCCGGTCATTCGAGCGGTCAACCGACTGCAAGCACCCCACTCTTGGGTGGGGGCGGTCGACCGACCGGTCGACTGTAAGGCGTGGGCGGTCGATCGGCTAGAGAGCATTTGCTTTCTGGATTGGGACGGTCAACCGGGCGGTTGACCGCTAGCTTCCAACGGTCAAATTTTTGACCGTTGGCGGTTGACCGGGCGGTCGACCGCCAGCTGCCAAGGCTGACAGATCAGCCCAACAGCTAGTTTCTTTGAGAGGCCTATTTAAATCTCATTTGTTTGGGATTTTGGTTAAGAATTTTAAGGGAAAAATTTCATACTTTCAAGTGTTTAATTCCAAGTTTCAAAAGTGTTTTAGAGCTTTAAAAGATTTGATCTTTGGTTGTTTTAGAGTTTTGGAAAATGATTTTGAAAAGGAAATTCTTTGGGAATTGATTTGATTTTCATTATCTATTTATCTAGAGTTTTCCCAATAGTTTTCTTTGAGTTTTTGATTTCCAAACTATTTTGTTTTCCACACTTGAGCTATATCTCCTATCTTATTCTATAGGATCATTTATTTGTGGAAAAAATTGGTTTGTGGTTGAGATATACCACCTTGTTGTAACCCTTCTTTATTTGTTGTATCCCTCTTTGGTAGAGGTTGATTTGGAGTGGTGGTTAGCTCCCTCTTTGGTAGAGGTTGAGATTGTGGTTTGCTCTCTCTTGTGTGAGGTGGAGTTGGTGTTGGTTTTGTATCCCTCTTCGGTAAAGGTGGATTGTGATTGTTTGACTAAGGGCCTACCCCTCTTGTGTGAGGTGGTGTTTGTATTGCCTCGGTAGAGATTGTATTGGTTGAGAGAGGAGTTCGGTACTCTCGGTTATTGTATTGCCCCAAAATCCTCGGTAGACGTTCCCTGTGTGGGAGTCCTAGGTGGACAAGTTAGTGGATTCGAAATCCTTCTCGGTGAAGGCGGGAATGTAGAGCTGGGTGCTCGAACCTCGAAACAAATCTTGTTGTTTGCGCTTGATCCATTGACTCTTACTCTCTCTCTCTCTCTTTTATATTGTGCCTTGCATCATTTCATATTGATCATTCATATTTATATGCTTGGCTTTTTTGTGTGTGCATCACTTGTGCTTAACCACGAGAGCTTCATATAGCGCCTCAACTTTTATTCAGAGGAATCAAGAGGAGTTAGTCCAGAGCCCTTCACCGGGAATTCGGCTACACTCATTGGTTACATTAAGTGTAGTTGCAATTAAGTTTTTAATTTTCGCATTTAGTTCATTAGATTAGCTGTACACCTACTCACCCCCCTCTAGGTGTACTTACAATTGATATCAGAGCCTACACTTCTGATATTAGGTTTAACCACCTAAGAGTGTGATCTTGATTTTGCTAATCTACATTTACATTTGCACTTGCACACATATAGTTTGCACTCATGGATAGCCCTCCCATGTTTGATATCTCTAGACTTAATATTTGGAAGGCCAAGATGAGTTGTCATTTGAAAGCCTTAGGATATAAAGTTTACAAAGCCATTATCAAGGAATCCTACCCTCATGATAGAAAGCATATAGAAGCCAATGCAATAGCCCTAGAGGCACTTAGAGCATCACTTCATAAAGATTATTTACATGTATTTGCTCACTATGATTCGGCTTTTGCAGTATGGAGCATTTTGACTTCTCCCGAGCTACTAAAGAATATCAATAAGATGAGGAGATCTAGGAGAGACAAGTCCGATGAACATTGCTTTATGGTCCAAGGGAATGACTCCCTTGAGATACAATGGGAATCTCAACTAGATGCTAGTTCTAGTTCATATTGCTATGGGTGTTTAGAGGCACAAGCCATGAATGATGAATTTGCTAAAAATTGTGAAAATTTGATTTTAAAATATAAACTTTTGAAAAAGGATAGTATTGTTTTAAAAGAAGAAAATAAAAATTTGTCCTCTAGAATTGAGATTGTTTTGCAAGAGAAAGTGGAGATTTCTAATGAGAGGGATTCATTAAAGTCTAAACTAGAACTTGCCCTTAATGAAAATGAATTTTAAAAAATAAAAATGATTGTGATATAATTTTGAAGAATAATGAAAACTTGTCTTCAAAACTTGATTGTCCTGTAAAAGAGAATGATTCTTTAAAAATAAAAATTGCTTCAATTTTAAAAGATTTAGAAATTTGTTTAAAGAAAAATGAATCTTTGGAAATTGATATAGATTCGCATGTTTGCCATGCTAGTGTAGCTTCACCTAGCACACCTATTGCATGCTCCACTTCTTCTATAATTGAAAAAGATATAAATTTGTTAAAGAAGAATATGGATTGTTTGGGCTCCACTTTGAGTCAATGTGCCTTGAACCATACACGTTTGGAATCCATGTTTCGCAAGAAACAAATTCCATCTATGCATGCACACAAACCACGGCATACACATGCTCCTCACGGACACACTCATAACACGATGTATGCTCATGTGTATACTTGTACACATTGTGGACGTAAGGGCCACCTTGCTAAAGTTTGCTATGATCGTATACATGATGTTAATTTAGCAAATAAATTTCTTTAGGTTAGGAAAGGTACTAACCCCCATGGACCCAAAAGAGTATGAGTACCAAAGACCACCCCTATTGTATTTGATGTAGGTGTGGGCTCTCGCATGATGTGAGAGTGATGGTGCCTTGAGGTGGATGCGTTCCGAGCTTTATGAGGACTATTTGGATGCATCACTTCCAGGGGAGATTGGTGGAGAGGACCACCTTATTTAGGAGACTTGGAGAGTTGCCTTCTAGGTTTTGGTAACTATCCCTTACTCCCATTTATATTTACATGCCTTTATATCATTCATTATTAGCATGCTTTGATGTTTATTGATTAGTATGTTAAATGCCATGATTATTAGATCATTGATATGCATGCACAGCATTTGAGATCACCCTTGTTTATATGAACCCATATGTTGTGTTCTCATGATTATTTAGCTATTATGTATATCATAGTTCTAATAGCATGTGGATTTACATAATGATCGTATTTATGTTTATCATGTTGATTTATGTCTCGTTTTATACTTCATGTTTTGATTACTTGTTTGAATGTTAGTTTTCATTAAAATTAGGATATATACTTGTACAACTAGTGAGCCACAAATAGATCATTATATTTTTGTGCTTGAATGCTCATTTGTACTTATTAGATGTACTAGTTGTTGGCCCAAAGGCCATTATCCCAGTTATTTTGATGATAACAAAACATATTTAGTTATGTATTTAACATTTGTGTTTCAGAATATTTCAGGTTATTTAACAAGTTATTTTTGACGGCTCCGCTAAAAGACTCACACATTTGGAGTTCGCCGCAAAAATGAAGATTCCCAAGCTATGCACAACTAGGATGCTTTGGGATCAAGATGATGATATGAAGACCAAGACAAGACCAAGACAACAAAGAAAAACAAGAGTTGTATTTTTACTTTTCTTTTAGATATTTTGTCAAAGCTAGATATTAGAAGTAGAGCTATGGGATTATCACACACACACACTTTTTAGTTAGGTTCATGGCTTCAAAAAGATTTTCAATTTCCATTTCTAACTTAGATCTAAAGAGAACATATTTTGGAAATAAGATTTTTAGAAAAACAATAGTTTTGGAAAACAATTTTATGGAAAAACAAGTTTCTATCAAAAGGATTTTTATCAAACTATTTTAACATGATAGAAGTATGACACATGCTCATACTCTATGTTTTTTTACAAGTTCCAAGATTTAACCCAAGACCCAAAACCAAAAACCCAAATTTCTGGTTCAGGAAGTTCTGTTTTTCAGAACTCACAGTAACCGGTCGACCGGCCCGGTCGACCGATGTGCACAATACTGTGCACGTCTATATCAGTCGACCGACCCGGTCGACCGATGTACACTTGCTTTCACAGGAGTTTTCGGTCGACCGACCTGGTCGACCGATGAACCCCAACGGTCACATTTTTGACCGTTGGCGGTCGACCGACCCGGTCGACCGGACTCTGTCAAAAGTTCTGACAGATCCAACAGCTATTTTTTCTGGCTGATTTCTCTTTTGGGATTTGGTATCAACGAATTTGTGAGGCTGTTTTTGACCCCTATAAATAGAGGGTCACCTCATATTGATTAGACAACCATTGCAAAACTATTTTAGAGCCATCAAGAATATTTTTACAAGAGATTTCTAAAGATTTCCAAGCTCTTCCTTTTAGACAAGATTTTCTCTCAAAAGCCAAAATTCAAATCACCCATCTTGAAGCCTACATCTCTACTTCTCTCTAGCTTAGCACTACACAATCCCATATATCTACATCTACATATTTGGTTCTAGGATTGTGCTTAGTGAGCTTTTGTAAAGTGATCAAGTGTTGATCACTCTTTTCTTACTTGAGTGAAGTTGTAGAGGCATCGGCCTCAAGGCGAGCTAGTGTGCTCAAGGTGGTGTTGCGGCATCACGAGAGACGGACAAGTGTGTCCTTGTATTGTTGATCTAGTTGGATCCTCAATAGTGGAAATCCTTCAAGTGTGAAGGCGGGGACGTAGAGCGTGGCTCGAACCTCGGAAACAACTCCTTGTGTTTGCGTTTGATCAAATCTCTCTAAACTCTATCTCTTTATTACTTGCACTTTTATATTGTCTATTACTTGCAAGAATTTGTGTATTGTGCTAATTGTTAAGTTAATTTTTTAAATTTCGCATTATTGCCATAATTCATATAGCCATCACCTATTCACCCCCCCCTCTAGGTGATTTCAATTGGTATCAGAGCCTAACCCTACAACTTTGGTCTAACCACCTTAGGGAGATCCATATTTGGCTATATACATTTTTGTTGCATTTACATTTGCTTGTGCATTCATGGCATCCATGGACTTTTCTAGCATTAAATCCCCACCCAAGTTTGATGGTTTAAACTTCCCTATTTGGAAGGTGAAAATGAATCTCTTCCTTAAATCCCTAGGAGTTAGGGTTGCTAGGGCTATTACCAAAGATTTTATTGAACCCACTAGTGATGAGAGCACATGGTCCGAGGATACTTCCAAGACTATGAGGCTAATGCTAGGGCACAATATGCATTGACCCAAGCATTGAATGAGGATGACCTTGCACGCATAATTAATTGTAAATCCGCATTTGAGGTTTGGAACATACTCATTGTGACTCATGAGGGAACGTCTCAAGTCAAGAGAGCCAAAGTTGACTTGCTACGTTCTCAATATGAGAATTTCTATATGTTTGATAATGAGAGCATTGATGACATGCTCACCGTTTTACAAAAATAACTAATGCTCTTTCTTCCTTAGGCGACAAGATTGATAATGATCAAAAGATAAGGAAGGTGATTAGAGCTCTTCCCAAAGCTTGGGAAGTCAAGGCGACCACACTCAAGGAGCTTAATGACAAAGAGGAGATGGACTTCTCCGGCTTCATCGGAAATCTCAAGACGCATGAGATGGAGATGAAAGTTAGAGAAGAAAGGGAGGCACCAAAGAAGAAGACCATTGCCTTCAAAGCCGCTCCTACCATACACGAAGAGGATGACTCATCGGAAGATTGCGATGAGGATTTCGCCATGCTCATCCGGAAGGTGGGCAAGATGTTCTACAAGAAGGGACGGCAAAGTAACTTCCGAAGAGGGAAGCCTCAAGGAAGGTACGAGAAGAAAAGAGAAGAACCCGGTCCTTGCTTTCATTGCAAGAAGATCGGTCACCTAATTGCCGATTGCCCCACTCTACAAGCAACCACATCCAAGAATGGGCAAAGAAAGAAGAAAGCCTTGGCCGCTACATGGGATGACTCGGACTCGGAGTCCGAAGAGGAGCACGACGCCGCCAACATGTGCTTTATGGCACAAGGTGAGGATTCATCTAAGGTATGCCTAGAAACTTCCATTGATGATGATGATCTCACAATGGATGAACTTGCTCAATTTTTTGAAGAATTGCAACATAGGTATGAGATTTCGCAATCTCATAATAAAAAATTGAAAAAGGAAAATGATGTTTTGAAGAATAAACTTGAAATTTGTTTAAAAGAGAAAAATGAGTTATCTAGTTCTTTTGAAAAATTGAAAAATGATTTTGATAAGCATAAGGTAGCTAATAAAGGAAAAACCCCCATGATTTCTAGTGATAAAAATGTTTTTGTTGAAATTCAAAAACGTGTTGATTCTTTAGATAAAACTTTAAAGAAATGTGCATTTGATTTTAACAAGCTTGCATCTAAATTTCCTAAGGGAGTAGCTCAAGGGAAACATGTTCATCATAAACACTCCACACATAGACATGCACACACACATAACCATGCTTTTATGTACAATAGTGGTAGAATTTATATTTGCACGCATTGTGGCCGCAAAGGCCATTTAGAAAAATTTTGCTATGCTAAGAATAATGTAAAGAATAAATTTGTTTGGGTTCGCCCCGGATCTAACCCCAAAGGACCCACTAAGATTTGGGTACCAAAAGAGCCACCGAATTTAAATGATACAGGTATAGGTGGATCTACCCCCTCCAAGACTTAGGAGGAGGTGGTGCCCGGGTGGTTGATGCATCGGAGCTTAAAGAACAAATCATGCATGCATCGCTATCGTGGAGGCACCTATTTGTGGAGATTGCCCGTAAATTGGTAACATCTCCATTTAAGAGTTTAATTTTGTATATACAATTGTTATAGGATTGCTAGTTTAATTTTATGCCTCATTGATACATGATTAGTATAAACTTGCAACTCTATCATGATTGTATATGCCATGTTCAGTTTTTGATTTTTTTTGTCATGTATACATATGTGTAGAATTGATAGTTTGCTTTTGTACTCTATTGATATATACTTGTATAGAACTACCTTTCTATCATGTTGTATATGTGCCTTGTGTTAACTTCCATATCCTTTGTTTCATGCCTTGTTTAGTGTATGTCCACATGTATAGTTTATAATTTGTGTTTATATACTTGTATACATATACACATTATTTTCATAAATAAAAATAAACATTTGTAAAATTTCCTATTTAAACAAACACCTTAAAGATGGCAATTGCGCACCTCAACTCATTCAAGAGGAATCAAGAGGATGAAGTTCAGAACCCGTCACTGGGTATTCGGCTTCAACATCTTTAAAATCTTTGTTTAAATATGAAAATTAAAATTAAAAAGGGATTACTTGAATTTTGATGTTGTAATAACTTAATGAAGATTTAAAACCTGTTGGTGTATTCCTATATGTTTATATATCACACTTATTTTGACTACCAATTTCTTTAAAATTTTTTTTTGGGCTGTTAACAGATTTCAGGCAAAGCCGGTCGACCGACCTATAAAGCCCCGGTCGACCGACTCTGCCTGAGAAGAAATTTTTATTTCTTTTCTGTTATCGGTCGACCGACTATGTGTCCCGGTCGACCGATCTTGCCTGCAGAGCTCTCGGGTTAAATCGGTCGACCGACCCGGTCGACCGCTCTATGTTTACAGAGCTCTCGGGTTGTTTCGGTCGACCGACCCGGTCGACCGATCGTCGTTTTTTTTGCCCTATAACTGTCATTTTCTCTTCACTTTTTCTTTCTCTCTCTCTCACTCAGCCGACGAACCCACTCATTTCCTCTCCTAAAATTTTTTTCTTTCTCTCCAATCCCTCAACTGATCCCAAATCAATTTAAAACCCATCTCAATTCCCTCATTCTACTTCCAGATCTTCGATTTCAGGATCATCCAACCACCAGATTCGGAGAATTTCAAGATTTTCAGTCTAGGGTTTTGGATTTTCTCAGTTAAGGTAAAAATCCGATTTTGACTCTAATTTTCATTTCTTGCTTTAGAATCTATTATCTATCGTCATCAATCTAAGTTTCTAAGCATCTAGATCGTGCCTTAAACTTGATTACACCTAAAAATCCAATTTTTATTCATCATGTCGAAAAGATCTCGTACTGAGAAAGGGAAGGGTATTGCTCAACCCTCTTCTCAAGTTCCTAGACCTGTTCGACCCTTCCTTAATGATCTTGCAGCTGATCGATATTCCCATCTCTCCACGAGGAACATTAACTCGGGGAGATTCGTTGTCATCCAAGATTTTGAACACCTAAATATTCCACATATCCTGCAGTCCAACAATTTAGTGGAATTTTTGACCATTAAGGAACAAGTCTACACCTCCCTTGTTCCTTACTTTTATGCTAATTTTGAATTTGATGGGAATCGTATCACATCTAGGGTTTTAGGTAGAGACATCGACCTTTCTATCGGTCGATTTGTTAGGATTCTGCATCTCTCCACTGGTGGAGCAGATGTGTATTCCCATGATTTGCATGACTTTGAATTCCGGACGGTGAGTCTGCGCTCACCGCCTCTACCTTGATCCACGGGGATGACAACCCCGGTCTAGTGAGGAACGAAGTTGTGAGTAGATACACTCTCACTGCTCAGGTCCTTGCTAAGATTATTTTCTTCAACATTGTCCCCAAGCATGGTGAGTATAGCCACGCTAGGGGTTGTGTACCCTTGATTATCTATTGCCTTCTTAAAGGCATTAAGGTAAATTTTCCTAGAGTCATAGCCTCTCATATGGCTTCTGATCAGATCCGAACTGCGGGTAGGAGCTTGCCCTACGGCATGCTTATTACCCATCTTCTTAGGGCTCTAGATTTTGATCTTTCTGCCGAAAGTCCCTCCAATCCCCTGACCAACATCAATGGAGTTGTTCTGAAGATGATGGAAGCTCAGTTGCGTAGACACGCTCCTGTGCAACTACCTTTTCCTCCTGTTGGTCCTGGCTCTTCGTCTGCTCCTGGATCCTCTTCTGCTTCAGCTCCTGTCTTTTCTCCAGAGGTTCTGGCACTTCTCTCTTCGGAGGTCCGCTCTCAGATCGAGGCGCACCAGGCCTGGGTCGAGAAGCGCGACGCAGCTATTCGTGCGGAGTTGGATGCTCGTGCCATTCAGGATGTTGCTTTTCGGGCGGAGGTCCGAAACGACATGTCATATTTTGCTGACTCCATGAGATTCGTGGATGTTCAGTTTCAGGCTCTTTTCTCAAAATTTGACATGCTCGTTCCTGATCGGACTCCGACTGCTTGTCGACTCCCAGCCACCAGTCCTCCATTTCCTCCCAGAGCTCGCTCTTCTGTTCCACCACCGCGCACCAGAGTCGATGGCATGGATCCAGAGGAGGTTGCTTCTTCAGAGGAAGGTGGTGATGATGACGGAGACGGCGATGACGGTGATGATGGTGCTGAGGAGTGACCTCCCCTTTTGATGATGTCAAAAAGGGGGAGAGTTATTTTGAGAGAGATATTTTGTGTTGTAGTACTTTATTTGTGTACTTTATTTGTGTTTGGATTTGGACATGTAGTATTTGTGTTTGGATTTGGACATGTAGTATTTGTGTTGTGGACATGTGTTGTGGACATGGTTGTCTTTTGTTTTTTATGTATCTCTTATTTATGTCATGTATGAACTCATTTCCTTCATCTATTTTATGACATGAGTATTTGGTATTATTTGTTGGCATGGAAATATGGTGTTTACCATTTACATATGTTTTCCTATATATGCATGTGTTGAGGGGAGCTTCATTTGAAGTCTCTACCCAAAATATTTTGTGATAACTACATATGTTTTGCCATCATCAAAAAGGGGGAGATTGTTGGCCCAAAGGCCATTATCCCAGTTATTTTGATGATAACAAAACATATTTAGTTATGTATTTAACATTTGTGTTTCAGAATATTTCAGGTTATTTAACAAGTTGTTTTTGACGGCTCCGCTAAAAGACTCACACATTTGGAGTTCGCCGCAAAAATGAAGATTCCCAAGCTATGCACAACTAGGATGCTTTGGATCAAGATGATGATATGAAGATCAAGACAAGACCAAGACAACAAAGAAAAACAAGAGTTGTATTTTTACTTTTATTTTAGATATTTTGTCAAAGCTAGATATTAGAAGTAGAGCTATGGGATTATCACACACACACACTTTTTAGTTAGGTTCATGGCTTCAAAAAGATTTTCAATTTCCATTTCTAACTTAGATCTAAAGAGAACATATTTTGGAAATAAGATTTTTAGAAAAACAATAGTTTTGGAAACAATTTTATGGAAAAACAAGTTTCTATCAAAAGGATTTTTATCAAACTATTTTAACATGATAGAAGTATGACACATGCTCATACTCTATGTTTTTTACAAGTTTCAAGATTTAACCCAAGACCCAAAACCAAAAACCCAAATTTCTGGTTCTGGAAGTTCTGTTTTTCAGAACTCACAGTAACCGGTCGACCGGCCCGGTCGACCGATGTGCACAATACTGTGCACGTCTATATCAGTCGACCGACCCGGTCGACCGATGTACACTTGCTTTCACAGGAGTTTTCGGTCGACCGACCCGGTCGACCGATGAACCCCAACGGTCACATTTTTGACCGTTGGCGGTCGACCGACCCGGTCGACCGGACTCTGTCAAAAGTTCTGACAGATCCAACAGCTATTTTTTCTGGCTGATTTCTCTTTTGGGATTTGGTATCAACGAATTTGTGAGGCTGTTTTGACCCCTATAAATAGAGGGTCACCTCATATTGATTAGACAACCATTGCAAAACTATTTTAGAGCCATCAAGAATATTTTTACAAGAGATTTCTAAAGATTTCCAAGCTCTTCCTTTTAGACAAGATTTTCTCTCAAAAGCCAAAATTCCAATCACCCATCTTGAAGCCTACATCTCTACTTCTCTCTAGCTTAGCACTACACAATCCCATATATCTACATCTACATATTTGGTTCTAGGATTGTGCTTAGTGAGCTTTTGTAAAGTGATCAAGTGTTGATCACTCTTTTCTTACTTGAGTGAAGTTGTAGAGGCATCGGCCTCAAGGCGAGCTAGTGTGCTCAAGGTGGTGTTGCGGCATCACGAGAGACGGACAAGTGTGTCCTTGTATTGTTGATCCAGTGGGATCCTCAATAGTGGAAATCCTTCAAGTGTGAAGGCGGGGACGTAGAGCGTGGCTCGAACCTCGGAAACAACTCCTTGTGTTTGCGTTTGATCAAATCTCTCTAAACTCTATCTCTTTATTACTTGCACTTTTATATTGTCTATTACTTGCAAGAATTTGTGTATTGTGCTAATTGTTAAGTTAATTTTTTAAATTTCGCATTATTGCCATAATTCATATAGCCATCACCTATTCACCCCCCCTCTAGGTGATTTCACTAGTATAGTCTAGTTTTGATGATTCATGTATTTGATTTGTATTCCTATGTTTATATGTTTAACTTCATGTATATGTCTATCTTGTCTAAACTATTGTCTATATATATACATCTGTTGAGCCACTTGCCTTCATGCATATACTTTTGTGGACTCATTATGTTTTAGATATGTATGTATTCTTTAGTTTGTACATGACATACATATGCCTTGAAGATTAAATCATTTTGATGATTTTCATGTTTTTAAGAAATTTTCATAATTGAGCTTAATTGAATATTTTCATGATGATATGTTTCACATAACACTTGTTCACTCACTTTATTAGTTTTCTCATGATTTTATGTTCATGAGTCATATATGAGCTTTATATCTTTTGAGTGTTTGCTGATCATGTGATTTACATGTTTTTCATGGAATATAATTTTGTTTTATTCTTTACTTGAAGGATTTCGTACTAGTTTACAAAATTTTCTTATAACTAGTTCGTATTCTTCACATGGTAGAGTTTTCAAACATATTCTATTTTCAAACCTATTTTTGAAACCATATCCATTGAAGGGCGGTTGGTTGGGCGACCATGCCTTGTATGATTTATTGTAAATCATTTTTAAACATGTGCATGAAATGGGTGGTAGGTAATATGTGTTATTGATTGGTCGCTAATGTTGCATATTTAATATCATATTTCCATACTTATTATAGAATAAAACTTTGCATAGTACTAATTAATTGTTTGATTTATTTGCAGGCCCAATCTTTAAGGAGATGAAGAGAAATGAGCCCAAAGCTTACCAAAATTCTGAATTAAATCAGAATTAATTCGCACTCAGTAAATCAGGGTAAAATCAAGAGGTTGAAAACCGTTGAGAAGAATCCTCTCAGAATCGATCGGTTAAAGCCAAGAATCCAAGGCCATTTCGTCAGAATACGGGACTCAAACTGAAAAACCAACTCCAGATAAAGTCAGAGGGCGAAACCAGGGCAACCCACCAACAGGGTGTGGCCACCTGGCCACACCCTGGCCGCGAAACGCGGCTTGGGGAGTTAGGGGGAGCGTTTGCTCCCCCGATCTCACCAGGATCCTGATGGTTAGGGTTTTGTCTATAAAAAGCCAGTATGTTCGCTGAAAATGGGACGACCATGCAGAGATAGGATTTAGACTAGTTTTCCATTTCTTAGGTTTGGTTTTTCTTTTCTTTTTATGTAATGTGTATGTAAGCTTAGGTTAAATGATGATTCATGTAAGTAAGAGAGAGAGGCATATGTTGAGAGGGACACCGATGTACCCTCCTCCTTTCTTCCATCATTTCAAGCAATAAAAGGTAACATTTTTATGTTCTTGTTACTTTCATTTTCTTTTGTTTTCGTCTTCCTCTTCTACTTTACCTCGTTTGTTTTTGTTGAGTTTACAAGTGAATTCCAAAGCACAAGTATAACGATGTTATGTGAGTGCCAACGATAGTTCATGAAGACGTTCTCCTCCTCAAGATGTATCACTTCATGCTTGTGCGAGACTTGATGATATAATGCGAACGGGGACTGAGCTCGGGCTTATGATCTATGCGTTGAACGCCTCCTAAACAAAGGTAGAACATGCAAAGGTTTTCAGGTAAGTCATCAATCAATCTAGGTAAGTATTTCTTCCTCTTCTTTCTTTTCTTTCATTTCTGTAAATTAAATCACCAACACTACTTCTTTTCACTTCCTTGTAAATAATCATTTGTACATAGTCGCTTTCGCCGTTTTCTGATTTTTTTCACCTTCTTCATCTCTCATTTTCTTCTAACTTTAACATAATTCTTTTCCATTTCTTTTAACTTAAAAACAGAGAAGAACTCTCGTTTGGTTTTCATAAAGATTTCAATACAAAAACGTAAACGCTTCTATCGCAAAACCCTCCTTGTGGATCACGACCCGCATAGCCACTTGCTATAGCGGTAAGAATTGAGCACTTGCACATCTTCATTCTAAGTTCTGTAATTCCGTATTTTGTGTGCAGGTTTTGCCTCAATCAAATTTTTGGCGCCGTTGCCGGGGAGGGTAACGTTTTTATTGAACACTGATTTTTATTGAAAAATTTTTTAGAACTAAAATGAACTTTCTTCTCTGTTGCAGGTTAATGGCAAGCAAAGCAGAAAATTAAGGTTGCAGTAACATATAAGTGGCCTTGGGCCTCTGCTCTAGAAAGCAGAGACCAAGTGCCCTCTGCTTTGCCGCGTTTTCTCGGCCAAAGCCGCGGATCCGCGGCAAAAAGGAGTGGACTACTAACGTGTTTTTGCAGGGTTGCTTGCTTTGCAAATTCTAGTTTTTTGCAACTTTACTTTTTCTTATATGCCATCACATAAGCCTGCTAATAATCAACAGTAAAACATTTGTTGAAAAGATAAAAAAATTGATTAGACGTTTGCATTTTAGGCACGTGTCTTTTCAATTCATTTATTTTTACTGTTGAAGAGTACTGGAGCAAGGTATGTTTGCATTGCATTTAGCATAGGACTCACTTCTTGGTTGATTTATATCACTTTGAGTGAATCTTATTTATCTTGTACACTTGCACAAATTGATTTTAAGGGCACCACCCATTAACAAGATAAGGTGGGGATTTAATCACCCTTCCTTAGCCCAAAAATCAGATTCCAAGCACTCACTAACCCAAGCCCAACTAAAAAAGAGTAGACGTTGGCCCTAGGGACATCTCGGACTCAATTAGGAGATTATCCTAAGGGGGAAAAGTGTTGGAATTTGACTCCTGCCAAATCAGTGTCTAGGAAAGGGATTAAGGGCCGAAAGCCCGAAGGTTGGTGGTTATTTAATTAAGGAACGTCTTTGACGGAAAACCTCCCACGAACCTTGCCCTGACCTGGCTGATTAGCTTGTGGTCAAAGTCTGCATTAAAACCTCCCGTGGACAGTCTAATCAGTTAGGAGTCGTCTAGGTCATAGGTCTACCCTAACCTAGTTAGAAATTTTTCCTTTTATTTGTTTGCTTCTTTGCTTGTTTTTTTTTCTTTCTTTTTGTTTATATTCCATTGTGTGATATGGCTTATAATAATTTTTCCAATAATAATTCATATTACACACCGACTTCATTTTCGGATATTACCAACCCGGCATATTATAACTTTAACAAACCTAGTGTGCCGGATTGGTCTTATCCGAATCAATATAACCCATATTCCCCATCGTATGACTATAATTTCCATAACGATTTCAACTCTTCACAGAGTCAGTGGGGATTCACCTACCTCTCGTGCATAATTTTCAACCAACTTCCCTTATCCACCTAGTCCACAATATCCCCAAGAGTCATACTCAGTTCCACCAGTCCAAAATAGAAAACCATCAATTTTGGAAAGGAGTATGCGTGAGTCCAAACAACAATCACAAAATCTAATGGACTCACAATTTCACTACCACTTCCAAGACAATACTTCATCTTTTCATCAAAACAATGAATCCATCAATTATGAAAAGATGCTTGAAGCCATGACTCACGCTCAAAATGCTAGAAATCGTGACATAGATATGATGGTCGAATCTCTACGTTCTCACCGTTTGACCAGTTCTGATGTCATTAGCCATTCTGTTAGAGCCGAAGAGTCATGTAGTTTTGGAAATCAAGATTCCATTTCAGAACAACCATTTGAACTTGCCCAAACTCCAAATGAAATTGATAGTTTGGCAAGTTATCCCTTGCCTGAAATATAACTTGAAAATGAATATGATCATGAACTAGAACTTAGTGATTCAATTTTACTTCCTGATTCAATAATGACTCCGGTATCTACACCTGATTTCAATCTTTTTCCCGAGTTAACATTGGATCCTGTGCCAATTCATCATGAAATTGAATCACCCATCTTTTGATGATCATATTGAACTTGACCAATTTTATAATCTTGAAAATCCCATTGATAAATTGGCAAGTTCTCATTTTTTTGATATTGAACTCAAAGAGATATGTGATCTAGATTCTCAAATCTGTGATCCAGTTCAACTTTCTGAATCAATATTGACTCCTGTTTTATTACCAAACTTGAGTAATATTTTCGAGTCAGTTTTGATTCCCCCACCTATCATTCATGAACTTGAATCACCAAAATTAAGTCACATTCTATTGTTGGAAAATAATTGTGGACTTGAGTTTTAATTTCTTGACTTGGACCCAATTCCTGAACTTATTTCGACTCCTAAACCTTTACTTGACTTAAGTCACCTTCCTGAGTCGGAATTAGTTCCTGTCCCTCCTGAGTCCAAGTCAATCATTCTATCTTTTCACACTCCATTATGGGACGAGGTGGTTGACAAATTTGACTCTAAAATCAGTTATGGAATTTGAAAATTAGATGGGGTCAAATACTTAATAAAAATCCTTTATGGACACATCTTTTTAGTGGATTATATTAAAGTAATTTCTGGTGGGTTCCTCCGAGCCCCAAGAAAAGTTGATTGGGCCGCGTTTCGTGGACCAATCAGACCACCACCGGAACCACCACCTTAAGGTAACACTTTCCTTCCCTTTCTTCTTTTTCATGCATCTATGCATTAATTCATACATTGAGGACAATGCATGAGATAGGTGTGGGGGAGCGTCTAACATAACTTAGGTTTTCTTTTTACTAAAAACTTTTTGAAAATAGAAATAATATTTTGACATATTTTTTGTAAGAAATTAAGTTAATTTTAAGGAATAGGAAAATCCAAATTAGGATTTCTTATACTTGGTCAAAATAAGATTATTTGTTTGATTTTTAGAGTTAGGAAGATAATTTGTCAAAGTAATTTAGTCTTGATCTTTACCTTGATGAAATATGCACATTTCATACACTTACACACTTAGGGTTCAAAACAAAGATTCTTATGCCTTATAAAAAAAATGAAAGAAATAAACAAATCTAATTATTGATTAGCTAGGTGCTTCGGCCTAAGCAAGCCTTAGTATTTATGCGAAAGATGATTAGATAAGTTTGAAAAAAAAAGAAAAAAATATAAAAAATCCTCTGATTAAGCTGAGTATTTGTGCCTAATAAAGCATAAGTATTCACGCCTAAAAGGGGTTCATATAATAAAATCCTTAGTTTTGTGGCCTTACTTGCTCGAGTCCTTAAGTCCTTGGGTGTTTTCTCACCCGGTGCCCTAAGACCGTTTGGTTTGGGAGTCATCGATTAGAGGCTCGTTACGTGGGCAGATTAGAAAGCCTAATAGAACTAAGGAATAATACCACAAAAAAAAAGTATATATATATATAAATAAATAAGGCATAAGAGTTAGAGTTAATGAACCCTTAGTCAAAATTTTCACAATCACAAGGTGCATATGACTTAGGGTAAAGTAATAGACTAAATGAGAAGTACAATTTGACTCCTTACTTTGATTGATAACAAATTTTTGAATAGAGACTAAGTTTAGGAATGAAAAATTCAGTTTTCCTATAACTTATAGATTGCTTAGATCTTACAATTATATTTCAAATATTTTTCCTTTCAAATGCTTTTCGAAAATACTAACTCTTTATTTCCCTTTCTTTATGGATTTTGTGGGTGCAATCCGCTGAAAACCCTCACGAGACAAAACTCGTCCTCTAGGGGAAACCTAGAGGTTTAACGGCTTGTTGCACATGCTCAGTGCAATCGCGCGACCTGCGAAAGTGGTCTAATAATCCTTAGTATAGTTTAGTTGTTTTGCTCGAGGACGAGCAAAAGATAGGTATGGGAGTGTGATTGGTTGCTAATGTTGCATATTTAATATCATATTTCTATACTTATTATAGAATAAAACTTTGCATAGTCCTAATTAATTGTTTGATTTATCTGCAGGCCCAATCTTTAAGGAGATGAAGAGAAATGAGCCCAAAGCCCACCAAAATTCTGAATTAAATCAGAATTAATTCGCACTCAGTAAATCAGGGCAAAATCAAGAGGTTGAAAACCAGTTTAGAAGAATCCTCTCAGAATTGATCGGTTAAAGCCAAGAATCCAAGGCCATTTCGTCAGAATCCGGGACTCAAACTGAAAAATCAACTCCAGATAAAGTCAGAGGGCGAAACCAGGGCAACCCACCAACAGGGTGTGGCCACCTGGCCACACCCTGGCAACGGAAACGCAGCCCAAGCCGCGTTTCCGCGGCAAGGTTGGGGAGTTAGGGGGAGCGTTTGCTCCCCCGATCTCCCCTGGATCCTGATGGTTAGGGCTTTGCCTATAAAAAGCCAGTATGTTCGCTGAAAATGGGACGACCATGCAGAGATAGGATTTAGACTAGTTTTCCATTTCTTAGTTTAGGTTTTTCTTTTCTTTTTATGTAATGTGTATGTAAGCTTAGGTTAGATGATGATTCATGTAAGTAAGAGAGAGAGGCATATGTTGAGAGTGACACCGAGGTACCCTCCTCCTTTCTTCCATCGTTTCAAGCAATAAAAGGTAACATTTTTATGTTCTTGTTTACTTGTATTTTCTTTTATTTTCGTCTTCCTATTCTACTTTACCTCGTTTGTTTTTGTTGAGTTTACAAGTGAATTCCAAAGCACAAGTATAACGATGTTATGTGAGTGCCAACGATAGTTCATGAAGACGTTCTCCTCCTCAAGATGTATCACTTCATGCTTGTGCGAGACTTGATGATATAATGCGAACGGGGACTGAGCTCGGGCTTATGATCTATGCGTTGAACGCCTCCTAAACAAAGGTAGAACATGCAAAGGTTTTCAGGTAAGTCATCAATCAATCTAGGTAAGTATTTCTTGCTCTTCTTTCTTTTCTTTCATTTCTGTAAATTAAATCACCAACACAACTTCTTTCCACTTCCTTGTAAATAATCATTTGTACATAGTCGCTTTTGCCGTTTTCTGATTTTTTCCACCTTCTTCATTTCTCATTTTCTTCTAACTTTAACATAATTCTTTTCCATTTCTTTTAACTTAAAAACAGAGAAGAACTCTCGTTTGGTTTCATAAAGATTTCAATACAAAAACGTAAACGCTTCTATCGCAAAACCCTCCTTGTGGATCACGACCCGCATAGCCACTTGCTATAGCGATAAGAATTGAGCACTTGCACATCTTCATTCTAAGTTCTATAATTCCGTATTTTGTGTGCAGGTTTTGCCTCAATCAGTTATACACTTGACCTTATTATTGTTTCAATTGGTATCATTGGATCCTTTCAAATGGTATCAATATTGACATTTTTTTGTATACTCATATATGTTTAATTTGTGCTCTATGATATTACAAATTCTAGTTTTGCTAAGTTTTTTTATGACTATTATGTTTCAATTGATTAGTTTTCAATTGGTATCCTAATACAAGCTTATGCATCATTTTATTCGGTATTTCATAAAGGGGGAGAAAATTCGTATTTTATCTTTCAATTGGTATTTGGTTTACCTTTGATTTCTACTCCCATACTTTATGATGAAAAATGATTGAAAAATTAATTTTGATTTTTAATTTGGTATCATATGCTTATAAAGAAAAATACTTTCAATTGGTATCAAGATTTTATTTATTTACTTACATTTGATATCATATACTCAAAATGAAAAATACTTACATAGGTATCAAGATGTGTATTTGTTTACTTACAATTTGGTATTAAGATGTTTACTTTTCATTGGTATCATGATGCACTTCATTGATATATTTTTTTTAATTGGTATCATGTTTGTTTTGTTTTCACTTTACCCCTTTGTTGATGATTGACAAAAAGGGGGAGAAGAATTTGAGTTTATATGCATGATTTTATATATGCATTTGTTTATTTACGAAAAGAGGAAGAAGTATTTTGTTGTTTTTGTTTTATTGATATTAAGAATTTTTATATATATTGATTATCTTTTAATTGGTATCAAGAGTATTATTTAAGAACATGTTTATGTTTTATGCATGTTGACGCATTTCGTGTTTGGTATCAAGAGTATGTTTTTGTTTTTGGTATCAAAAGCTTGTTTTAAGCATAGTTATGCATTTTCATGTTTAATATTCATTGCATATTATTGCTATGCATGAGTTAAGGGGGAGCTTCTTTGAAGCTTAACTTTAATCCATGCATATATAACTCCATAAGTTTTGTCATCATCAAAAAGGGGGAGATTGTTGGCCCAGAGGCCTTCCACTCTAGTTTTGATGATGATTAACTTATGTAGTTATGTTTACTAATAATCTTGTGATGTTTAGTTTCAGATCTTTAACCAAGATATTAGTGGGTGATTAGCTTCAACAAAGGAGTTTTGAAGCCTTTCACATGGTGATTCCAGAGCCCGAGCATCAAGATCTTATATAGCACTCGTTGGAGTGAAGCTTGGTGGATCACGGGTTGGATCGAGTCGACTTGAAGACGGAGCTCGTCAAGAAGACCTCGATACCTAGTTTAGTTTTATGTTTAGATCCATTTGTAAAGACTAGATAGTGTGATATGCTCAAGTTCACAACACACACACGTGTTTAACTTTTCGTGTTTATTGGTTTTCAGTTTTTGGTTTAACCGATATTGGTTTTCATGAATAGATATTATATCAAAACAATTTACTTGGTTTTATGTATATTAGATATGTTCTATATACATACATGCTTCATATCCTAGACAAACTTATTTTGATATGCCTATTCATGTGTTTTAGGTTTTGTGTTTTAACAAAATATAATTTTAGATTTTTAGTCAAAAACATGGATATATATATGTTTCATGTATATTGGACTTATGTCCATATGCATCAAGCCTAAAAGTGTAAGTATCATGTTTTTGCATTTGAACGAGTTTTGGAAAAATCGGATTTCCTATTGAAAAAAATCTAAGTTGAAAAAATACAGGTTTTTGGTTTCGGCAAAATTTATAAGTCACAAAATGGTTCAAAATGTTTAAAATTTTTGTTGGAATTTTTCACACGAGTTTATATATCAATGTATTATGATAAAACTATTTTTGTGGAATTTTAGAAGTTTTATGGGATTTTTAAAGAAAATAAAAATCAAGTTTTTCTGTCCGAGAATGCCTTCTGCTAGGCTCTGGCGGTCGACCGGGGCGGTCGACCGGACCCATGCACAAAACGTGCACGCTGGCCAGCCACTTGGGCCGGCCGACCGACAGCAAGCACCCTACTCTCGGTGGGGGCGGTCGACCGACCGGTCGACCATAAGGCGTGGGCGGTCGACCGAGCGGTCGACCGGCTAGAGAGCATTTGCTCTCTGGATTGGGACGGTCAACTGGGCGGTCGGCTGCTAGCTTTCAACAGTCAAATTTTTGACCGTTGGCGGTTGACCGGGCCGGTCGACCGCCAGCCACCAAGGCTAACAGATCAGCCCAACGGCTAGTTTCTTTGAGAGGCCTATTTAAACCCCATTTGTTTGGGATTTTGGTTAGAATTTTAAGGGAAAAATTTTCATACTTTCAAGTGTTTAATTCCATGTTTCAAAAGTGTTTTAGAGCTTTAAAAGATTAAATCTTTGGTTGTTTTATACTTTTGGAAAATCATTTTGAAAAGGAAATTCTTTCGGAATTGATTTGATTTTCATTATCTATTCTATCTAGAGTTTTCCCAATAGTTTTCTTTGAGTTTTTGATTTCCAAACTATTTTGTTTTCCACACTTGAGCTATATCTCCTATCCTATTCTATAGGATCATTTATTTGTGGGAAAAATTGGTTTATGTTTGAGATATACCACCTTGTTGTAACCCTCCTTTATTTGTTATATCCCTCTTTGGTAGAGGTTGATTTGGAGTGGTGCTTAGCTCCCTCTTTGGTAGAGGTTGAGATTGTGGTTTGCTCCCTCTTGTGTGAGGTGGAGTTGGTGTTGGTTTTGTATCCCTCTTTAGTAGAGGTGGATTGTGGTTATTTGGCTAAGGGCCTACCCCTCTTGTGTGAAGTGGTGTTTATATTGCCTCGGTGGAGGTTGTATTGGTTGAGAGAGGAGTTCGGTACTCCCGGTTATTGTATTGCCCCAAAATCCTCGGTGGAGGTTCCCTTTGTGGGAGTCCTAGGTGGACAAGTTAGTGGATTCGAAATCCTTCTCGGTGAAGGCGGGAATGTAGAGCTGGGTGCTCGAACCTTGAAACAAATCTTAATGTTTGCGCTTAATCCATTGACTCTTACTCTCTCTTTTATATTGTGCCTTGCATCATTTCATATTGATCATTCATATTTATATGCTTAGCTTGTTTATGTGTGCATCACTTGTGCTTAACCATGAGAGCTTCATATAGCACGTCAACTTTTATTCAGAGGAATCAAGAGGAGTTAGTCCAGAGCTCTTCACCGGGAATTCGGCTATACTCGTTGGTTGCATTAAGTGTAGTTGCAATTAAGTTTTTAATTTCCGCATTTAGTTTATTAGATTAGCCGTACACCTATTCACCCCCCTCTAGATGTACTTACAGCATTGTCTTAGAGAACAGAGAATATATCTGATCTGACCCTGCTTTGGGACCAATGTAGACGTATCTTGGAACATCCACTGGTGAATAACTGCAGTGTGATATACTAAGATCCTGAGTTATGATACGGAGACTGGCTCCAATACTGCTGAATAACTATAGATTGATACTCACAAAAATCCAGAACTAATATAGTTGAGACATCCTGATGCATTCAGCAGAATAGAAAATGTATGATATTGAGTATTGCAAAGTGAAATATGTCCAGTGCATAAAAACCTGACCCTTTAAGCAATGACTACTAGGGATATTTCTGATACATCAAATGAGATTTATGAGTCCAAAATATCCCAGTACTTAATATTTGTTGCTGCAGTGGATCTCCTTCCAACTTCCAACTGCAGGTCTTCATGAGGATTTTCACATCCTCCTTAATTTTATTAAACACCTCAACTTTAGAATGAGATATTTGTTTGAAAATCCTATTATTTCTTTCTTTCCATAAATTCCAGATAGCAACTGATGAGGACATCACCAGTTCTTAGATGACTCTATGTCTTAATTTATTTTCTTTGAGTTAGTTATTTCTTTTATTGAAATTTAATCTCACATTTATTGTGATGGAGAGGTTCACTTTGTATCTTTTATTGAAACTTAGTCCCCATCGGTTGTGATGGGAAAGTTCATTTTATAAGAGCTTATATAAAAAGCCTCAACTCAATGAATAAGATGGACAATGAATAATTAAAAAACTTTTCAGTTAAATATTCTGAAGGGTGCTCTTGAGTATTAGAGTGTGAAGCCCATGGTGTAAGGGGTGTGAAGCCTGCGCACGGGGTGCGAAACCCAACATTTATTCAATTTTTTCTCTAAACTCTAATCTCTTCTCTCTTTTTTCTTTCAAAATCCTATTTTTTCAATTTTTAGTTTGAAGGTGATTGTGATCCTCCCGTTTTACATCAGTTTGATATCAGAGCTTTTGGTTCCAATCTCCTTCAATATTTTCTTCTCCATTTCACCTCCACCCACCGGGACAGCCATGACGCATCATTGTTCCTGCCACGATTACCACTTTGGCCTGATTGATATGCTTCGTGAGAGGAGCCCTCACTCGACAGGGTTAAATTTCTCTCACCCAGGGGGAATTGATGAGGACATCACCAGTTCTTAGATGACTCTGTCTTAGTTTATTTTCTTTGAGTTTAATTATTTTTTATTAAAATTTAGTCCCACATTGGTTGTGATGGAGAAGTTTACTTTGTATCTTTTATTGAAATTTAGTCTCACATCGGTTGTGATGAGGAAGTTCACTTTGTAACAACATTTATAAAGAGGCTCAACTCAATGAATAAGATGAACAATTAATAATTAAAAAACTTTTCAGTTAAATATTCTTGATGGTGCTCTTGAGTATTAGGGTGTGAAGCTAGTGGTGTAAGGGGTGTGAAGCCTGAAAGCCAAACATCTATCCGGTTCTTTTCTCTAAACTCTAATTTCTTTTCTATTTTTTCTTTCAAAATATATTTTTTCAATTTTAGTTTGAAGGTGATTGCGATCCTCCTGTTTTACATCAGCAATTGCTAGAACTAATTTTCCCAAGCTTGAAACCTTCCTTCTGTGAGAGTATAGTTGCTTAAACATTTTGTCCTCTTCATATAGTGGATTGAGGAGACAGCCCAAGCTTCAGTTTACAAAGTGTCCAGACGTAATTAGAATAGTCACAGGCAAAGAATAGATGCTCTATAGATCAGGGCTTGAGTTACAAAGCACACAATCATCTTGGTCAACTACTCCAAACTATGAAGTCTAGTCCTAGTAAGAAGTCTATTAGTTAACGCTCTAAGGAGGCAACAAGACATCTTAGGACAAGTGGCCTGATTCCATATAACCTCAACTAAATCAAATGTAGGTGATGGAGTCCTAGAAATATTTAATTTTTTTGGGCACCCTTGACTCCAACAGCTATAAGTTTACAGCCGAAGGTGGAGTTTTGAGAGTTAGCAAAGGCTCTCATGTTGTGATAAAAGAAAAGAAGGTGAATACCCTTTATATCCTTTAAAGTAGCACGGTGGCAGGTGATGCCGCTGTGTCAATGTCAGAAGACCCAGACTTAGATACCACTCGTTTGTGACATATACAGTTAGGGCATATGAGTGAGAGAGGACAACATATGTTGAGTAAGCAAGTTTTGCTTTGTGGCCAGAAAATAAGAAAGCTTGACTTTTGTGAACATTGTATTTTTTGGCAAGCAGCACAGAGTTTCTTTTGGTACATGTGTTCACAGAACTAAAGACACCTAAGACTACATCCATTCAGATGCTTGGGGTCCCTCTCAGGTTCCATCAAAAGGTGAAGTTAGTTATCTTCTGACTTTAATTGATGATTATTCCTGAAAAATTTGAGTGTTTCCTCTCAAGCATAAGAGTGATGTGTTTGCTACCTTCAAGCAGTGAAAGGTTATGATCGAAAAGTAAATAAGAAAGAAGGTAAAGCGCCTCACGACCGACAATGGATGGAGTTCTGTTCTATTGAGTTTGATTAATTCTGTAAAAATGAAAGAATTATGCGAGATCATACAGTTTGGTACATACCATAACAGAATGAAGTTATAGAAAGGATGAACAGAATACTGTTGGAGAAAGCTTGATGTATGCTCTCTAGTGCTGGTTTGTCAAAATATTTTTGGGCCGAGGCTGTAAATACAGCTTGCTATTTGATAAATCAGTCTCCCTTTACAGCTATTAATTTTAAGACTCCTGAAGAGATATGGTCTGGTACCCCTGTTAATTACTCTCATTTACAAGTATTTGGTTGCCCTGCTTATTTTCATGTAAATGATGGTAAACTTGAACTTAGGGCAAAGAAAGCTATATTTCTTGGTTATGCTACTGGGGTGAAGGGATACAGGTTGTAGTGTCCTGATCCTAAGTCATTGAAATTTCTTATTAGTAAGGATATTACTTTTGATAAAAATTACATGCTTCAACCGAGAAAGGAGTCTGTTGTTGATATTACGGTTCAGGAGAGGAAGCAAGTAAGCAGATGGAGCTTGAGAGCAAAGTTACAGAAGGAGTGCAAAAGCACACACACGTTGAACCATTCGATGATGCTCAAGATTTAACTTCGGGTGATGATACACAACAAGAGTGACAGTACAGTACAAGCAAGAAGGTAGATCTGTCTACCTAAGCGATACGTCTATGCAGATATGGTCACTTATGTTATGAGTGTGGCAGAATCTATTGAGATTTCAGAGCCTTCCACCTATAATAAGGCTATCAGTTCTGATGAAGCTGCAGAATAGACTGTTACTATAACGAAGAGATGGAACTCTTCACAAGAATCAAACATGAGAGTTAGTGAAGCCGCCGAGGGGACAGAAAATTATTGACTGCAAATGGGTCTTTTAGAAGAAAGAAAGAAATCCTGGTGCTGAGTCTGTAAGATACAAAGCACGCTTGGTAGCCAAAGGCTCCAGTCAGATGAAGGGTGTTGACTTCAATGAAGTATTCTCTCCAGTTGTGAAGCATACCTCTATTCACGTGTTGCTAGCCATGATTGCTTGGTTCGATCTAGAGCCCGAGTAACTTAATGTGAAGACAACCTTTCTTCATGACGAGCTTGAAGAGCAAATCTTTATGCATTAATCAGAAGGATTCATTATTGAAGGCAAAGAAGACCATGTATGTAGGTTAAAGAAATCTCTTTATTGTTTGAAGCAGTCACCTAGGCAATAGTATTTGAGATTTGATACTTTCATGATTGAGTATGGTTAATCTAGGAATAAATATGATAATTGTGTTTATCATCGGAAGCTTAATGATGGTTCTTTTGTATATTTGCTCTTATATACTGATGACATGTTAATTACAACTAAAGACATGTCTAAAGTTGATAAGTTGAAAACTCAACTCAAACAAGAGTTTGAGATGAAGATTTGATAGCAGCAAAAAAGATTTTGAAAATAAAATTCACAGGAAAAGCAAGAAGGAAAATTGTTCCTATCTCAGAAGAAATACATCGAGAAGGTGTTGGAGAGATTTGGCATGCTTGATGCCAAACCTATGAAAACTCCACTTGCTGCTCATTTTCGACTTTCAACAAATTTGTCTCCTGAAACTGACGTAGAGGAGAAGTACATGTCTCATGGCAGTGTAGTTAGAAATATTATGTATGCTATAGTATGCACTCGATCGGACATTTCATATGCAGTCAACGTCGTAAGTCGATATATGGACAGGAAAGGAAAAGGCCATTGGTAAGCAGTGAAGTGGATTTTGTGATATTTAAAAGGATCTACTAATATTTGTCTGTGTTTTGATAAGGAAACTAATTCTGATGGTAGAATTGCTGGATATTCGGATTCAGATTTTGTGGGAAATTGGGATAGAAGAAGATTTTTAACAGGTTATGCTTTCACTCTTTCAGGTAGTGTCATTAGTTGGAAGGCAACTTTACAGTCAACAGTTGTTTTGTCTAGTACGGAGGCAGAGTATATGGCAGTTACAGCGGCAGTGAAAGAACCTATTTGATTAAGAGGCTTGGTTGAAGATCTCGGTTTACACCAAGGAGTAACTATGGTGTTTTGTGACAGCTAGAGTGTTATACATCTGATGAAGCATCAGATGTATTATTAGAGAACCAAACACATTGATTTCGAGTATCACTTTATTCGAGAAATTGAAGTCATCAAAATTAAGAAAATTGGTACTGCAGATAATCTAGTAGAGATGATGACAAAGCCCGTACCTTCGCGCAAGTTCGAGTACTGTCTCCAATTGCGTGGTAATCAAAGTGGTGAAGGTTGAGCTCGTCGAGGGTTGAGAAGACACTAAGAATTTAAGGAACGCTTGATACAGTTCAAGATAAGATGGAGAGATTTGTTATTCATTTAAGAAAAGGTGGAGATTTGTTAATATGTGTTTAATGAATAAACCAAATCATCTTCTTATACTTTTTCTTAAAATCAATTATCCACCCTATGAAATCTCTAACCACCCTAAAAGTCTTCAATAGCCACCCAATGAAATCTCTAGCCACCCTAAAAGTTATCAATAGCCACCCTATGAAATCATAGTCATCCTATGAAGATCATAGCCACCCTATGATTTTGATGTATGTGCGAGGTGAAGTGATGAAGGGGTTTAGAAGTTTTATTATAAATATGCATCACATGGCATGAGATTTTAAGAGCAAGAAAGTAAGAAGAGAGAGTTACTAAATATTATATTGTCCTCTCCTTTCTCTTGCCATTTATCTTCCTTTTGTTAAGTTATAGTGATATGGGTTTCATCGGGTTTGGGTGAGTGAGATTAGAGTTGTAATTTCTTATATTCTTTCCTTTTGATTAGTGGATTCCTCTTGCTGTCTTCTCCGTGGACGTAAGTCGCATTGACCGAATCATATTAAATACTGGTATACTATCCTCTTTATTTCTATTAGTTTATATTTCTATCTATCTCTCTTTATACTTGACATCTCTTGTATTAGAAGCTCGCTTGTATTAGAAGCCCATTGTTACAACAATTCCGTCCCTTGTTCATATATGTATATATATATATATATATATATATTATATATATATATATATATATATATATATAATATATATATATATATAGAGAGAGAAATGTATCTCAGCCGCCAGCTGAGAGAGACTCTCTCAGCTGGTGCTTCAATATGGTCGCAGCTGACTGTGACATGGTCGCAGTCAATTGCGACATGGTCGCAGTCCTTAAAAATTATATATTTTCAGTATAATTAAGATTGAGATCATGATAGTAGTTCTCAGAAAAGACTGCGACCATAATCACAGTCCCCAGAAAACGCTGCTACCATGGTAGCAATCCTCAGAAAAATACTGCGATTTGATGACAGTCCTCATAAAAAACTGCGACCATGGTAGCAGCGCTCAAAATTGTGGTTGAAATTCAGCCACGCTGCGCCAGCTGAGAGAGTCTCTCTCAACTTGCGGCTGAGGTACAGATCCCTCACACACACACACGCACGCACGCATAAATACATACATACATACATATATACATATATATATATATATATATATATATTATATATATATATATATATATATATATATATGAAGGTAAAAGTGAATATTATTTATAACGGAACTATAGTACAATGATACATAATGACTAGGCTACTCTGAATTATTGTTCTTGAATAACTTTAGGAAGAGGAGAGGACCCCAGCCGTCACCCTCTATTATAGTACTCCAAGTAAGTAATCAGATTGATCCAAAGTCACATAAAAGAACATACTAAGTTACAGTTATCTCAGATTACAAGATCACATTATTAATTTCTGCTGCTAGATATTGAAACTGTAACAAGGAGCTAAGCGTGACAAAATTTCTGATCTCCGAAACTATTGCAGGGACATCATTCTGGATAGGACATGCACACTGATACAGGAAACTGTTCATACTGATACATGGCTGCAGAATAAATTGGTCATTGACTCAAGAAACTAGGATGGCTCAAAACACAGCATTATCTTAGAGAACAGAGAATATATCTGATCTGAACCTGCTTTGGGACCAATGTAGACATATCTTGGAACATCCACTGGTGAATAACTGCAGTGTGATATACTAAGATCCTGAGTTATGATGCGGAGACTGGCTCCAATACTGCTGAATAACTGTAGATTGATACTCACAAAATCCAGAACTGATATAGTTGAGACATCCTGATGCATTCAGCAGAATAGAAAATGAATGATATTGAGTAATGCAAAGTGAAATATGTCCAGTGCACAAAAACCTGTCCTTTAAGCAATGATTACTGGGGATATTTCTGAACATCAAATGAGATTTATGAGTCCAAAATATCCCAGTACTTAATATTTGTTGCTGCAGTGGATCGCCTTCGAACTTCCAACTGCAGGTCTTCACGAGGATTTTCACATCCTCTTTAATTTTATAAACACCTCAACTTTAGAATGAGATATTTGTTCGAAAATCCTGTTATTTCTTTCTTTCCATAAATGCCAGATAGCAACTGATGAGGACATCACAGTTCTTAGATGACTCTATGTCTTAGTTTATTTTCTTTGAGTTTAGTTATTTCTTTATTGAAATTTAATCCCACATTGATTGTGATGGAGAGGTTCACTTTTTATCTTTAATAGAAATTTAGTCCCACATCAATTGTGATGGGGAAGTTCACTTTGTAAGAGCTTATATAAAGAGGCTCAACTCAATGAATAACATGGACAATGAATAATTAAAAAACTTTTCAGTTAAATATTCTTAAGGGTGCTCATAAGTATTAGGGTGTGAAGCCCGTGGTGTAAGGGGTGTGAAGCCTGCGCACGGGGTGCGAAACCCAACATTTATTTAGTTTTTTCTCTAAACTCTAATCTCTTTTCTCTTTTTTCTTTCAAAATCCTATTTTTTTCAATTTTTAGTTTGAAGGTGATTGTGATCCTCCCGTTTTACATCAGTTTGGTATCAGAGCTTTTGGTTCCAATCTCCTTCAATATTTGCTTCTTCATTTCACCTCCACCCACCGGGACAGCCATGACGCATCAGTGTTGCTGCCATGATCACCACTTTTGCCTGATTGAGATGCTTCATGAGAGGAGCCCTCACTCGACAGGGTTGAGTTTCTCTCACCCAGGGGAATTGTTGAGGCCATCACCAGTTCTTAGATGACTCTATGTCTTAGTTTATTTTTTTGAGTTTAATTATTTTTTTATTAAAATTTAGTCTCACATTGATTGTGATGGAGAAGTTCACTTTGTATCTTTTATTGAAATTTAGTCTCACATCGGTTGTGATGGGGAAGTTCACTTTGTAACAGCATTTATAAAGAGACTCAACTCAATGAATAAGATGAACAATGAAAAATTAAAAACTTTTCAGTTAAATATTCTTGAGGGTGCTCTTGAGTATTAGGGTGTGAAGCCCGTAGTGTAAGGGTGTGAAGCCTGGAAGCCCAACATCTATGTGATTATTTTCTCTAAACTCTAATCTCTTTTCTATTTTTTCTTTCAAAATCATATTTTTTTCAATTTTTAGTTCGAAGGTGATTGTGATCCTCCTGTTTTACATCAGCAATTGCTAAAACCAATTTTCCCAAGCTTGAAACCTTCCTTCTGTGAGAGTATAGTTGCTTAAACATTTTGTCCTCTTCATATAGTGGATTGAGAAGACAGCCCAAGCTTCAGTTTACAAAGTGTCCAGATGTAATTAGAATAGTCACAGGAAAAGAATAGATGCTCTATAGATCAGGGCTTGAGTTACTAAGCACACAATCATCTTGATCAACTACTCCAAACTATGAAGTCTTGTCCTAGTAAGAAGTCTATTAGTTAACGCTTTAAGGAGGCAACAAGACATCTTAGGACAAGTGGCCTGATTCAATACAACCTCAACTAAATCCAATGTAGGTGACGGTGTAACACCCCGCTCCCGGAATACGTACTTAGTTGCGTATTCAGATTTTTCGATCGTATTTTTCGATTTACTTCCTATATTTGTTTTGTATTATGAGTTGTTTATATGATCGTTTTGCCTTGGATCTGGATCGTGAACTCGGAGTTAGCCTTAGTCTGAACCGGGAACCCGATCCTAGGGTATTGCTCGATTTGGTCTTTTCGCTATTCCGATTTGACTGATTTCAGTTTTAAACATCATTTTCCAATATTTTAGACTTTCTATGATTTTCTGGAATTTTCCTGAATTAAATGGAAAATCTTCAAAACCGGTGTCGACCAGTGCCGCTGACCGATTCCCAGATTTTTAATTTACAAACCGATTGGAATTACTAGAAGCGCCTTTTACATTATTTCTTAAAATCACATTTTCTATCTAAATACATTTTCTGGGATTTTTCAGAATTTATCAAAATCCGGCCGACCCGGTGTAGACCGGTATCGGCGGTTGACTTCTGGATTTTTAATTTGAAAATGGGATTTTATTTCTGAAAACCGATTTCACATTATTCCTCAGGATGACGTTTTCTACCTCTGGGTATTTTTGGGGATTTTTCCGGAACAGTCGATATTTCGCGACCATATTATAATATTATTAGTTTTGAATCTTTCTTTCTTTCCTTTCTTTTCTCCCACCAACCGCAGCCCACTCCCCTCCACGTGGGCGACCTCACCCCCCTCTCTCATTTAATCCCTCTCCCATCACCAATCCCTATCACTCTCTCTCTCCTTTTCTTTTTCTTTTTCTTTTCCTTTTCTTTTCCTCCCCTTCTCTTTTCACCTCTTCTCCCTCTCCTCCATTTGGTGACCAGCGACCAGGTGACCAGCGACCCCGCACTCCAGCGACCCCCGCCGGCGTCTCTGGCCACCACCGCCGGCGAAGGCTCCATCCCAAGCCCGGCCATCTCCTTCCCCTCTCTCTCTTTTTCTTTTCCTTTCTTTCCTTTTCTTTTCTTTCCATTTTTCTTCCTCACCTTAGATCCGACCACCACCATCTCCGGCCTCTCCTCCCTCCTCCGGCACCCCCCGGCGGGGGCTGACCGCCGCCAGCGCGATGCCGGCGGCCTTGGGCGCGGCCAGGGGGCCTCCTGGCCCCCTGTGCGCTTGTGTGGAGGGGGCAGCAGCCCCTCCTTCTTCTCCTTGGGGTGGCCGGCGCCACCCCTGTTCTGGCGCCGCCGGTGATGTGCCGGCGGCCGTGGGCGGCCAGGGGCCCGCCTGGGCCCCCTGTGCGTGGGCTGAGGGGGCAACAGCCCCCCTCTCCTTCTCTGCTGAGGGGGCAACAGCCCCCTCTCCTTCTTTTTCTCCATCTTTCTCTCACTTTCTCTCTCTCCCCCTTGATCTCTCTCTCCCTTCCCCTTCTTGTTGGCGCCGCCGGCGGCCAGGACCGCCGGCGGCTAGGCCCCTGGCCGGCAGAGGGCCGGCCAGACCTTCCAGGGCCCACGGCCCCGTGGGCCCTGCTTGCGTGAGGGAGGGCTGCGTGAGCAGCCCTGCTCTCTCTCTCTCCAGTTCTCTCTCTTTTCTCTCTCTCTCTCTCTCTCTCCTGAATTCTCTCTCTTCTCTCTCTCCTATCTCTACAATCTCTCTCCCTCTCTCTACTAATTCTCTTTCTTTCTCTATCTAGATCTCCCCCTCTAGTTCCCTCTTTCTCTCTCTAGATTCTCTCTCTAGGAATCTCTTTCTCTCTCCCTCTCTTTCTCTCTCCTGTACTGTCTCTCCTTATCTCCCTGTCTCTCTCTGTTAAATTACTGACGCGGATCTCACCCCCGCGTCCAGGTAACCCCTTAACGCGGATCTTCGCGTTCTTGGCATCTGTTCAACGCGGCCTTCGCGTTCTTGTATCGACGCAGCGCGGAGTTCAGGCCCGCGTCTGTGTCCCTCTCGTGTCGACACGACGCGGAGATAATACCCGCGTCTGTGTCCTCATGCCCTGACTTAAACGCGGGTCTCGAACCCCACATTCGTGGCATCTTCGCGACGCGACTCCCGCGTCTGCGACTCCCGCGTCTCACTCTCAAAAACCGCGTCTCCCTGTGTCTCTTTCTCTCTCTAGGTTTCTCCCTCTTTCTTTCTCTAACTCTTTCTCTCTCGTCTTCACCTTCTCTCTCCAATATTTTCATATTATTATATTTTATGGCGCGTGCGCGAGTTCCATGGATTTCGGCATTTCCGGTGATTTAGGCGAGTGTCCTCGCTCTCGCCTCCATTTGGTTTCCCCGCTTCGTCGGGTCGACATGTATTTTATTCCATGTTTTCATGAATTATGTATTGGGCTGAGTCCCTGTATCTGTGTATGGCCGAGTGCCAATGACTGGACATGTATTGCTCTGTGACGAATGCTTGTATAGGGTAGTTTCATTCTTGTACATATACCATGCCTGTGATGTATTGTACTGCTTTATACCATGCGTGGTCGACCCTTCATGGTCGTTGGACTCTGGGTTTCTGCCCACTCCTGGGATGGCTAGTAGTCACCGAGAGTGCACTTAAACCCCGAGCGTACTTGGCTTCCGGACCCTTCAGCCTCCGGTCTCTCACTATCTCGAAAGAGGTGTGATTGGGATCGTCAGGTTTCTCATTCAGCCTCCGGTCTCTCACTATCTCGAAAGAGGTGTGATTGGGACCGTCAGGTCTCTCAGCTCCTCCTGGTTATCATGATCAGCTTCAGCACTTTACCACTAGATTCGTCTAGGCGAGATGCTGCCGGAATTCCTACTCGCACCTTAAGCCGAGTTGTCCCGGTAACCTTGCCAGACGCTCCAGTGTTAAATACTGTTTGCTGACTGTACACTCCAGCTTGCTCAGCTCCGCTTGATTGTGCTCAGCTACTATTCTATCACATGCCATGTATTTACCTAATAATGTTAACTCTTGACATGACTTGCCACCGGACTAATATCAATCTCTTGACATGATTGGTCACCTGCCAAATATCATCCTCCTATCATGCTATCACTTGACACCCGGCATGACATACTTGACCTGTGATTATCTCATTTACGGGAATATTATACTTGTTATCCTGCATTACATGCAGTGACTTGAATCTTGTACTTGTTATCCTGTATTATATATACAGTGACCTGACTTTACAGTACTCATGTACTCCTGAACTCCTGATCATGTCTTGTACCTGCTATTCCCGTAAATTGATAATCACATATTAAATTCTAATAAGCCAACTTGCACCCGGTTTGGGGGAAACTGATGGGCCCTGATTAATCATGTTTATGGTGGTCTTATCGAGCCGCGCGTGGCCACATACTTGAGGGATCACCTGGTGGCCACCAGGGATTCCGTGGGGTGTGCTGGCACCCCTACTCCTGTTTATTCCTGCCGGGTATGCACACGCCCTAGGCCTATTTCTATGGGATCTGCGATACTCTATTCCTGTTCGGGCGTCCATAAGTCCCGGTACCTAGCGGTACGTTCCGGCTCAGCACCGGATACTCCTGAACCGTTGTCCCGGGCATGTACGGGACCCATCCGAAACATGATTCATCGATCTTTATCAGTTTCCAAATAACTTGCTACATAAGTTGTGGGTGGAAGTATGTGGAATGGGACACATACTGAAGCCTGGAACTTAGACGGCTCCAATTATAATAAGATGCTAATATGTAATTTGCTGTACCGTTTTGTAACTCGGGTTGTATGTGCTTGGATTACGGTGACATGGGATAAAGGTATATAGATGAGGGTTTCCTTATTTGGATTATTCCTTCGAGGTACTAGTCTCATGGGGCCGTGACCTAAACTTGTACAATCAGTTTTTCTCGTAATCAGTTTTATTCGGTTTTATCGGTTTTTATCTGTTTTATGTTAGTTTAGGAGATATCTAGTGTTGCCCTATCTACTTTACTTCTCATCTCCTTACCTGCTCTTATCTTATTATACCATGTGCTTATCCTTGCTCGCCACTTGGCATTCGTATCACCACTCGCCTGGGGAGTTTCATCTGACTCCCCTGGATCCTCATGTCCAGGTCATGGAGCTTGGAGCGGGTGGACTCTCCCTGTTGCTGATCAGAGTGGCGCAGCGGTAGCGTGGATCTCCAACAGACCGTCCAGAGCCCCATCCTTCCAGGCCCCCCATGTGCGGCTCTAGAGTTTTCTTGTTATGACTCTGAGCCTGTCTTTGTACTGTTCATACTTGTACATCTCTTTGTAATCTCGCAATTGCGCATATCAGTGATGTAATATTCATGTAATATTGGATCACCTCTGGTGATAACTTTGTAATTGTACTCATATGTTGGAATGTATAATGCACCACTTGCTTCCATACTCTGATTCTTGCCTGTACTGATGCTTAGCGTATATACGTGAGGGTATTTCTGACCTGCGTATATACGTCGCAGTAACGTCTCCGTACCCGCCGGGATCAGGGCGTTACAGGGTGGTATCAGAGCCTAGGCTCTCGCATCCTCAGTACGTCCAGATGGCAAATTAATGGTAAAGAAATTTTCAACTGGAATGCATGAGTCCTGGTTATACAATCCAACTACAAATACAGAGTTATCTATTCTTTCTTGATCATCCTTCCTTTGATTCCTAATCCCTTCCATCTTTTCCCTGTTTTGGTTTTTCGAAGTCTTTATACCAACTTAAGATATGAATAGACTAGAGAGGTAGCGGCTGGTTCCAAGTGAAGCTATTATGTGATCTCTTCGGCCAACTCTATGAAGCTCGGTATTCTCTGGATTGATCCTGATCGGGTTATCTTTCAGAAATCAGTAATCGGGATTCTCTACGGGTATTCTATATTCTCGGCTATATCTTTCAGAGTGATCGATGCCTGGTATTCGGAATTCTCAATTATCGGTCTTCTTTATTATGCTCAGTATTATCGAGGTTTCCCTTATCTTCAGTATTCTGGCTTATTCTCAGAGCGACATTAAGTATGCAGTACAGCGGGAATTCTATTGCAAAGCTGTGTTATCAGTCAGTATTATTTGGCATCGTTCGGAGATTTATACAGCCGGAAGTACGGAGGATGTCTATATTTTGATTGTTATTCAGTCGACTTGGGAAGCCCTACCTGCAGTGATTCATATCTTAATTGGTATAATTCCCGTCCTTGTCCCCTTTGTGTTCAATTTACCCCTTATCGAAATTGCGAGGACGCAATTTTTTATAAGGTGGATGGATTGTAACACCCCGCTCCCGGAATACGTACTTAGTTGCGTATTCAGATTTTTCGATCGTATTTTTCGATTTACTTCCTATATTTGTTTTGTATTATGAGTTGTTTATATGATCGTTTTGCCTTGGATCTGGATCGTGAACTCGGAGTCAGCCTTAATCTGAACCGAGAACCCGATCCTAGGGTATTGCTCGATTTGGTCTTTTCGCTATTCCGATTTGACTGATTTCAGTTTTAAACATCATTTTCCAATATTTTAGACTTTCTATGATTTTCTGAAATTTTCCTGAATTAAATGGAAAATCTTCAAAACCGGTGTCGACCAGTGCCGCTGACCGATTCCCAGATTTTTAATTTACAAACCGATTGGAATTACTAGAAGCATCCTTTTACATTATTTCTTAAAATCACATTTCCTATCTAAATACATTTTCTGGGATTTTTCAGAATTTATCAAAATCCGGCCGACCCGGTGTAGACCGGTATCGGCGGTTGACTTCCGGATTTTTAATTTGAAAACGGGATTTTATTTCTGAAAACCGATTTCACATTATTCCTCAGGATGACGTTTTCTACCTCTGGGTATTTTTGGGATTTTTCCGGAACAGTCGATATTTCGCGACCATATTATAATATTATTATTTTTGAATCTTTCTTTCTTTCCTTTCTTTTCTCCCACCAACCGCAGCCCACTCCCCTCCACGTGGGCGACCTCACCCCCTCTCTCATTTAATCCCTCTCCCATCACCAATCCCTATCACTCTCTCTCTCCCCTTTTCTTTTTCTTTTTCTTTTCCTTTTCTTTTCCTCCCCTTCTCTTTTCACCTCTTCTCCCTCTCCTCCATTTGGTGACCAGCGACCAGGTGACCAGCGACCCCGCACTCCGGTGACCCCCGCCGGCGCCTCTGGCCACCACCGCCGACGAAGGCTCCATCCCAAGCCCGGCCTTCTCCTTCCCCTCTCTCTCTTTTTCTTTTCCTTTCTTTCATTTTCTTTTCTTTTCATTTTTCTTCCTCACCTTAGATCCGACCACCACCATCTCCGGCCTCTCCTCCCTCCTCCGGCACCCCTCGGCGGGGGCTGACCGCCGCCAGCGCGATGCCGGCGGCCTTGGGCGCGGCCAGGGGGCCTCCTGGCCCCCTGTGCGCCTGTGTGGAGGGGGCAGCAGCCCCCTCCTTCTTCTCCTTGGGGTGGCCGGCGCCACCCCTGTTCTGGCGCCGCCGGCGATGTGCCGGCGGCCGTGGGCGGCCAGGGGGCCCGCCTGGGCCCCCTGTGCGTGGGCTGAGGGGGGCAACAGCCCCCCTCTCCTTCTCTGCTGAGGGGACAACAGCCCCCTCTCCTTCTTTTTCTCCATCTTTCTCTCACTCTCTCTCTCCCCCTTGATCTCTCTCTCCCTTCCCCTTCTTGTTGGCGCCGCCGGCGGCCAGGACCGCCGCCGGCCAGGCCCTGGCCGGCAGAGGGCCGGCCAGGCCTTCCAGGGCCCACGGCCCCGTGGGCCCTGCTTGCGTGAGGGAGGGCTGCGTGAGCAGCCCTGCTCTCTCTCTCTCCAGTTCTCTCTCTCTCTCCTGTACCTCTCTCTCTCTCTCCTGAATTCTCTCTCTTCTCTCTCTCCTCTCTCTACAATCTCTCTCCCTCTCTCTACTAATTCTCTTTCTTTCTCTATCTAGATCTCCCCCTCTAGTTCCCTCTTTCTCTCTCTAGATTCTCTCTCTAGGAATCTCTTTCTCTCTCCCTCTCTTTCTCTCTCCTGTACTGTCTCTCCTTATCTCCCTGTCTCTCTCTGTTAAATTACTGACGCGGATCTCACCCCCGCGTCCAGGTAACCCCTTAACGCGGATCTTCGCGTTCTTGGCATCTGTTCAACGCGGCCTTCGCGTTCTTGTATCGACGCAGCGCGGAGTTCAGGCCTGCGTCTGTGTCCCTCTCGTGTCGACACGACGCGGAGATAATACCCCGCGTCTGTGTTCTCGTGCCCTGACTTAAACGCGGGTCTCGAACCCCACATTCGTGGCATCTTCGCGACGCGACTCCCGCGTCTGCGACTCCCGCGTCTCACTCTCAAAAACCCGCGTCTCCATGTGTCTCTTTCTCTCTCTAGGTTTCTCCCTCTTTCTTTCTCTAACTCTTTCTCTCTCCTCTTCACCTTCTCTCTCCAATATTTTCATATTATTATATTTTATGGCGCGTGCGCGAGTTCCATGGATTTCGGCATTTCCGGTGATTTAGGCGAGTGTCCTCGCTCTCGCCTCCATTTGGGTTTCCCCGCTTCGTCGGGTCGACATGTATTTTATTCCATGTTTTCATGAATTATGTATTGGGCTGAGTCCCTGTATCTGTGTATGGCCGAGTGCCAATGACTGGACATGTATTGCTCTGTGATGAATGCTTGTATAGGGTAGTTTCATTCCTGTACATATACCATGCCTGTGATGTATTGTACTGCTTTATACCATGCGTGGTCGACCCTTCGTGGTCGTTGGACTCTGGGTTTCTGCCCACTCCTGGGATGGCTAGTAGTCACCGAGAGTGCGCTTAAACCCCGAGCGTACTTGGCTTCCGGACCCTTCAGCCTCCGGTCTCTCACTATCTCGAAAGAGGTGTGATTGGGATCGTCAGGTTTCTCATTCAACCTCCGGTTTCTCACTATCTCGAAAGAGGTGTGATTGGGACCGTCAGGTCTCTCAGCTCCGCCTGGTTATCATGATCAGCGTTCAACACTTTACCACTAGATTCGTCTAGGCGAGATGCTGCCGGAATTCCTACTCGCACCTTAAGCCGAGTTGTCCCGGTAACCTTGCCAGACGCTCCAGTGTTAAATACTGTTTGCTGACTGTACACTCCAGCTTGCTCAGCTCCGCTTGATTGTGCTCAGCTACTATTCTATCATATGCCATGTATTTACCTGATAATGTTAACTCTTGACATGACTTGCCACCGGACTAATATCAATCTCTTGACATGATTGGTCACCTGCCAAATATCATCCTCCTGTCATGCTATCACTTGACACCCGGCATGACATACTTGACCTGTGATTATCTCATTTACGGGAATATTATACTTGTTATCCTGCATTACATGCAGTGACTTGAATCTTGTATTTGTTATCCTGTATTATATATACAGTGACCTGACTTTACAGTACTCATGTACTCCTGAACTCCTGACCATGTCTTGTACCTGCTATTCCCGTAAATTTATAATCACATATTAAATTCTAATAAGACAACTTGTACCCGGTTTGGGGGAAACTGATGGGCCTTGATTAATCATGTTTATGGTGGTCTTATCGAGCCGCGCGTGGCCACATACTTGAGGGATCACCTGGCGGCCACCAGGGATTCCGTGGGGTGTGCTGGCACCCCTACTCCTGTTTATTCCTGCCGGGTATGCACACGCCCTAGGCCTATTTCTATGGGATCTGCGATACTCTATTCCTGTTCGGGCGTCCATAAGTCCCGGTACCTAGCGGTACGTTCCGGCTCAGCACCGGATACTCCTGAACCGCTGTCCCGGGCATGTACGGGACCCATCCGAAACATGATTCATCGATCTTTATCAGTTTCCAAATAACTTGCTACATAAGTTGTGGGTGGAAGTATGTGGAATGGGACACATACTGAAGCCTGGAACTTAGACGGCTCCAATTATAATAAGATGCTAATATGTAATTTGCTGTGCCGTTTTGTAACTCGGGTTGTATGTGCTTGGATTACGGTGACATGGGATAAAGGTATATAGATGAGGGTTTCCTTGTTTGGATTATTCCTTCGAGGTACTAGTCTCATGGGGCCGTGACCTAAGCTTGTACAATCGGTTTGCTCGTAATCGGTTTTATTCGGTTTTATCGGTTTTTTATCTGTTTTATGTTAGTTTAGAAGATATCGGGTGTTGCCCTATCTACTTTACTTCTCATCTCCTTACCTACTCTTATCTTATTATACCATGTGCTTATCCTTGCTCGCCACTTGGCATTCGTATCACCACTCGCCTGGGGAGTTTCATCTGACTCCCCTGGATCCTCATGTCCAGGTCATGGAGCTTGGAGCGGGTGGACTCTCCCTGTTGCTGATCAGAGTGGCGCAGCGGTAGCGTGGATCTCCAACAGACCGTCCAGAGCCCCATCCTTCCAGGCACCCCATGTGCGGCTCTAGAGTTTTCTTGTTATGACTCTGAGCCTGTCTTTGTACTGTTCATACTTGTACATCTCTTTGTAATCTCGCAATTGCGCATATCAGTGATGTAATATTCATGTAATATTGGATCACCTCTGGTGATAACTTTGTAATTGTACTCATATGTTGGAATGTATAATGCACCACTTGCTTCCATACTCTGATTCTTGCCTGTACTGATGCTTAGCGTATATACGTGAGGGTATTTCTGACCTGCGTATATACGTCGCAGTAACGTCTCCGTACCCGCCGGGATCGGGGCGTTACAGACGGAGTCCTAGAAATATTCCATTCTGATGAAAATGTGAATATTCCTGAGCTAGATGGAGTCCATAACAATGTAAAAGTAGAATTTCCAGTAGTATGCAGAAGTGCCAAGGACTTGCTAGAGACTATATGTTTCCAGGTTCCAGAGGACATGGGATCTGCCTTAGCCTCCCAAGGAGAATGACCATAGATGCTTTGATGTGAAACGGGGACCCTATGGTGTGGTATATCAGTGATAGACTTGAATTCGCAACGTTTTACTAAAATTTATGATCTTCGGCAGGAAATTTTTTAGAACTAGCAATGCCACCAGATGGATTTAGCAATGTTTGCAATTATAGTTTAGATAACCAAGTCTTGATAAATTCAATACAATACTCAGTTAGCATGTACAGTCCTATTGCCAATGTCAAGATCAATAGATATCAAGTATGAAACAAAATCACACGCTCGCATTTATAATAGACAGTAGGAAAGCATGATAATAGTTCAGAGATCAAAATTCATGGGGTAATCCAACTAATATCTGATTGTTGAAAATAAGAATTTTACCTATTTAAGAAGCTTGTTCCGTTGCTTAATCTTGTGACTGTCTTTGATCATGTATTGTTGAATTGTTGCTAAAGTTGTTCTTGTTGCTGGTTGTCTGTAGGTGGGCATGCATTGAAACTTGTGCAAATAATTTTGTCTGCTTGGCTGCTAGTGCACTTGAAACTTGCACATGAGATTTGTTGGCTGCCTTTCTTGCTGGACTTATGCAGGGATTGCAACATGGCTGAACTCACATACAAACATTGGTGCTGCTTGCGTGAAGAAAGTGGAACACGGCCTTGGACTTGATTGGCGTGGATCCGGACTCACTGATGGAGAGGTGTGGGCACTTGGCTTCTTCCGCGAGGTCGCAACAGAGAGGGAGAGTAGTCAGTGATTGAGTTGAGGCGGCAGTTGATGCGAGGTCAATGCCGATGGAGGGAGGAGAGGAAGAATATGCTTGTGGTGTTGTAGTCGACGCCAAAGCTCAGAGACGAAGAGTTTGGGGGAGGAGCTGAAGTGTTGGAGTGGCCTTAGGCTATCAGAGAGGTGGTGGAGATCTGTGATGTTGCTGATGTAGTAGGGAAGGGAAGGGGTGTGAGGCAATGGGCTCTCTTGTGCTTGGATGAGGATGGAAGGGTAGAGATCTTGATGGGTTTCTTTTGTGTTTGTTTGCAGGTGGAAGAAAAAGAAAGAAGAAGGAAGGTGAGGCCACGTGAGGGAAAAAAAACACAAGGAGCTTGAAGGCGTGTTGGATTTTTTTTTTTTTGATTTTTTTTTGGTGCTGTTGTTGACAGTGGCGTAGGAATTGAAATGGATTTTTTTTTAGTGGGATTGAGTACTTGTAATTGGGATAGGATTTGGTAGTGGGATTTGATAAAGGGATAGAATTTTGAAGAGAGGATAAGAGGATAATTAGATTTGGATTTCACACACCGATTTTCAAAAGATAAGATATTTTCATTTTGAGAATAAATCAGAATTTTTTTTCATCCCACTTTTATTGGATTCATGCCTTAATATAGGCTTACAGAATTGAGGACTTTCTCCACGTAGTCGATGTGGGACTAAAAAGGAGAAATACAAAGTTAAAACAAAGAAAATAACGACTCAAATAAATAAAAAATACAGACTCCAATCGACTGAAACAACTTGAACGGTGGCGCTCTTTGGATGTCCGCATCATTCTCCCCAGGTGGGAGAAAACTTGACTCCGTCGAGTTTTGGTGTAAAAAGCTCCCGTAACGCTTCAACACAACTAGGTCTACCTGCTGTAACTCACCACTCAATAGGTAATATTCATTTTAAACAATCGGATATCCTTAGAATACACCAGATAATTTAATATCTAAAATTTTATCACATTTCACTGCTGTGTTGGGATGAATATCTGGGAGTGGACTCAATGTAGGGACTCTAAAAAAAAATGGCTCAGGGAAGGCTTACAACCAGTAGGTTGTTAGGATTAAAATCAAATACATGTAATCCACTGAATACCCAACATTGAAAACAGGACTAATTTCAAAATCTTTAAAAGATATAACATGAATATTGTAATTTGAATTCTACAAGATTTCAAAAAATTTAACACTACAGCATGCAAATCATTAACAGTTCCCGGGGGAAACCGTTTCGGACGAATCCGAACCATCTTAAGTTGTCAACACTAAGAGTTTTAAATAACTTCCTGACACTAGTTCATAAATTACAGTTAGTGTTGCATTGTTCAAATATATCACTGATTTCTCATGTGTAGATCGTGCACGTGTATGAAAATGTGATGCAGACTCAGAATACTCTAGAATGAACGGTAGCAGGGAGCTTATTTTAGTGCCTACATATGCAAAAGAGTAACTTGACTCCCTATAGGATGGAAAAATTTTAGGCACTTAGTTCAGTGGGTCAACAATACTCACGACCTCTATCAAAAGGATGATTAGGCGTACCAGCATAAATGTATGTGGTAGTTTACCTATTACTTTGTTAATGATGACAAGAGATATTTTAACAGGTAAAGTCTGAGTGAAAATACCCTTTGGTTTAACTGTAAGGGAGAAAAAGTTGATACTCTGCAGACTGTGAGGTTCTCCCATTACGACATCCCTTAAGTTTTGGAATGCAGATCGACCATAGATGAAAATATCCCTGATCTGACCATCATCTTTTGTCACTATATAGTTCCAAAATTTGTCCTCATAAAAGTAGATGTTTATTGGGACAATGCACGATTGGTTGACCTCCAGTGACAACTTATCAACTTGCCATTTAAGATCGATTTGCTTGGTAGGATTCAACCTAAAGTCTGTCAAGTCGGGAAGATTAGCTCCTGGGCTTAACTCAATGGCGTGTTGGATATCACGCATCAGTAATAGCTTATCCGGGAGATTTTTGGAAAAGACAATGATATATTCCTTGACGATAGGGCCGACTTCGGGGAGATTCAGAGCACTGTCTTTAGGAGAGATATCAGTAAACTCTGTAATGTCTGGAACAACTTCAAGAGGACTCGAAGTATTGGACTTCTCAAGGTTATCACCTATAGTCTTTTCGTCAAGGTCTGAGTTTTCAGATTCTTCCGCCTGGCAAATGGGTCTTTCAGAGAGGACATGAACAAGCTCCGTGATCATAGGGGTAGGTGTCGGTAATAGAGGAGGCAGATGTTGACGACCAGAGTAGACAACGACAGTAGGAGTCGACAGTAAAGAAAGTGGAGAAGGTGGTGTCGGTAGTATGGGATGAAGGGGCTCTGAATTTATTACAGGGGGTTTCCTAACTTGAGCGACTTTGATTAGAGTTGGGCAGTTGGCAGCAACATGCCCATAGCCTTGACACTTATAACACTTAATCGTGGGACTAAGCTTGGAGTAGTCTCTGTCGCTAGAATCTTTTATCACGGGCGTGGCTACTAAGAGAGTAGGATTTTCAGGCTTGATTCTTTAGGGTCGAGTCTAATCACCGAAATATCTTTCTTTAATCTATCGTTGGCAACGACGATGTGACTTAATTCATTTGAGGTGTATGGATTCACTGGAGAATTGGTGTTATCAGACTTCTTCTCGACTTTAGTGATGATCCTATCTAAGGTATGATTATAGGACTCCGTGGTTTGAATCAGGTTATCAAGTTGAGCACTTATCGCGGCAAGTGCCGTGGCAAGCTGGGAATCCATAGGGGTGGGATGAGAGTTACTAGATGCAAATTTTTTTATTTTTATTTATTTATTTTTACCTAAACCATGCTCTGATACCAAACTGATATGAAATGGGGACCCTATGGTGTGGTATATCAGTGATAGACTTGAATTCGCAACGTTTTACTAAAATTTATGATCTTCGGCAGGAAATTATTTAGAACTAGCAGTGCCACCAGATGGATTTAACAATGTTTGCAATTATAGTTTAGATAACCAAGTCTTGATAAATTCAATACAATACTCAGTTAGCATGAACAGTCCTATTGCCAATGTCAAGATCATAGATATCAAGTATGAAACAAAATCACACGCTCGCAATTATAATAGACAACAGGAAAGCATGATAATAGTTTCAGAGATCAAAATTCATGGGGTAATCCAACTAATATCTGATTGTTGAAAATAAGAATTTACCTATTTGAGAAGCTTGTTCCGTTGCTTAATCTTGTGACTGTCTTTGATCATGTACTGTTTGTTGGCCCAGAGGCTTTCCTCTCTAGTTTTGATGATGATTAACTCATGTAGTTATTGATTGTAGCAAA